>JAHVYC010000075.1:56587-77283 GCA_020623665.1 Calonectria multiphialidica
CAAGTTAGCCAGGGCCAGGATGAGGTAGCCGAACCTCCCCATCCACAGACGCACCTTGGGCCTCTCATGTTTCCCCTTGCTATCTGTGGAGTTGCCAGCAACTGCAACCGCCGCCGTGGGGGTAACAGCTGAAGCGGGGGCGTCAGAGACATTGACGTCTGGAGGCGCAGCTATGTCTTGCTCCGGTTCTTTGCTGTCAACGGAGGCTTCTACCTTGCCCTTAGGCGTATCTTCTGATGTTACTGGCGAGCTGCTGCGGGACGGAGACTGGCGTGGGGGTTTCTCCTGCTTGATTATAGGAAATGTCTCCAAAGCATCTCCGTCGTCATCCGAGTCGGTTTCGAATACTGGCTCAGCGGCTTTCTTGGCGAGCTCCATGAAAGACACCGGCTCCTTTCGAGGAGGGACCGGCCGTCGAGCAAAATTATCCTCTGCAAACTTCTTCTTGTTCTCCTCAAACAGTTCCTGGGCTGCGGCTTCTTGCAGCTGCTCGGCTTTGGCGTCATCAACATCCCCGAAGTCGTCCGTAAACGACCACGAGGGGCACTCGAATTCTTCGCAGCCGAATAGCATCAGGGTTTCCCTTCGAGTCAGGTACTTGCACTCCTCGGGGTCAGGCAGGAAGCGGGAAAGGTTGTTTCGGGCGTAGCGAAGCTGGAGCTGGTAGAAGTCGCAAAACTTCCAGACCATGTTTTGCGGCATGGAACAGTGAGAGCACCGCTCCTGGATCTTCTCGCACATTATGGCGAGATATTAGGAGCTTCTGAAAGTCGTAGTAATGTGCAGAGGGACGCGAATGGCTGAACAGGAGGCCCTTGGGGCGTTGAAGAAAGTGGGCGAACTGTAGAGAAGGAAGGGCAAAGGGGCTACAGTAGACGTGAAAACCAAAATTCATGCCTAAAAACGTGTTGTTTGCTCGACTAGTGGGATAGAATACTATGATTCACCGTCAAGAAGTGAGTTTATGACAAGAGAGCTGGTGTTGCCAGTTGCCGCCAACCAGTAGCCAATCGCCAGAGCAACGTCATCGGCCTGAGTTTTAATTCACAGGCTGATTGCCAGGCAGAGAGAGACCATTCATCCATGAGTCAGACTCTTTGTGATCCGGGGAAAATAAATGTGTTTCTGGGACGGACATCTCAGCATGAAAATGCAGAGCTGAACCTCTGTGTACACTGGCCACTGGTTTCGCCTGTTCACAGGACACCCATTGAACACAACCCGATGATATTGAACAATGAACGATGGCGAACACAATTGATTTTGCGGTAGTCTGAACTTGGACGAGTCGAATAATTATAGACACTTGATACTAACTTTTTTTGTTAAATAGAATTTCAAACCCTGATAGCATCTAATTAAAACGCCGTGCCATGGACCGGACCTAGGATATTCTACACCTTATGCAGACTTCTTTGCCTTCTTCGACTTTTTACGCTTGTCACCAAATGCCTCCTCATACACTTCACTTGCTGTCTGGCCGACCTTTCTCTTGGCCTTGCTGGACTTCACGCTGATCATGGAACCCGACTTGCCCTGCTTCACTTGCTTCTCAGCCTCCTCCCACGCCGCGCCATCTCCCTCAATCTCATACCTGGCGCAATTGTTAGCTGGATTTCTTCACGGGATGAACATGCGAGATACTACTTACTGGTCAAGGGGTAGCGAGTCAATTAGTTCCTTTTGCTTCCTCTTCAGCTCCCGCAGGGCCTCGTCACCACCTTCCTCAAGCTCATCATCGAGTGTGGTAGTGAGAGGAACGAATCGCTCGTCGACAACTTCGTCATCATGGGCACCGCTGGCGTCGGCACGAGTAACACCGAGCCTCTCAGGCTTGGGCAGCTCTGCATCTACGGCAGCCGACACGAGGGTGGCAAAGTGCGACGTCACCTTGCGGAGAATCTTGATAAACATGGCAAGAAGCTGAGACGAAGGCAGAGACAGCTCCTGAGAGACTGCCTCGACATCCTTGTGCTGCAGACCGATAGCAAGGAGGATGCACTGCTGAACGCCGGTCAACTTGATGACACCCTTCAGGCGGCCGGTGAAGTAGAGATTGGCGATGACCGGGATCAGGTCCAGAACAACGTGGTAGTCGAGCATGTTGTTGGCGTACGACTCGAGACGCTTCAGGTCAAAGGGAGACATGAATCTATCGAGCTCCGACTTGGCCAGAGGTTGGATTTCAACAGAGTCTAGCTGAGCACCAGCGTTGGCCGATTCATCAATGCTGAGCGCACTGATGGCAGGGAATGTGCGGAACTGGTATGAAAGCAGCGACAGGAATCGCTTGTGGAAATCTCGAGAGAATGCACCGAGCCAGCTTCGGTCATCGCTGTTCTCCAGCGGCCTCAGCATGACGCAGGTGTGCTCGCCAGTGAGATCATTGGCTGTCTGGCGAAGGTAGACAGGCGAGAATGAGGCGCGCTTCCAGAACTTGTGAAGAGGAGATGTCAAGCCGTAGCTCACACCAATGTAATCGAGACGCTCGTGCTTCTTCTCCGAGAGCTTGGAGAACAGAGGAGGCATCTTGGTGATATCACGAACCTTGATGTCATCATTCAAGAGAGATGCGTTGGCAAGCTCGGCATCACTAACTCGCGTAATGGTCTCCTCCATGACCTGGTCCTCGTCTTCAGACAGGCTGGCGAATCGGCCCTCGTAGTAGTCAACGAGCAGCTCCAGCGCCTTGGTGCCGTAGCCCATCGAGACGTATTCAGGGTTGGTGGCGATTCGGACAACTCGAGCACCGGAAAGAGAAGCAAAGTCCTCGTCCTGGAATTGCTGGCTCACGAGCCAAGGAATCAAATCACCGTTGGGTCGCTGTCCTCGGCTCAGGCTGTTCAGCACGCTCTGTCGGCTAATCTTTCCCTCCAGTGACACCTGAATGACACAGAGAGGTTCTGGCAGCTTGGTGCTGTCCTCAGCGATGGGGGGAACCAGAACAAATAGCTCGTGCGCTGGGGCATCACTCATCAGCTGCAAATCATCTGGCGAGTTCTTGTAGTGACTGGCCACATAGAGGGCCACCATTTGTTGCAAGAACCTTTCGGAAACTGGGTGGAAAGAGAAGAGGGTATCACGGTTAACACTGAGAAGCTGGCACTGGGAGGGATCGGGGCATCCGTTGATGCTCGATTTTGACTTTGGCAGGGTGGCGTCGAGGCAGAGCAAGGTGTTGAGCCATTTCTCGACGGCATCTCCCTGAGCATATCGAATTGGCTCAGACAACGTGATCTCGCGCAACTTGCGACCGGTCTGGAACTCTTCCGTTTTTGAGGCCTTGCCAGTGGACCTGTCCGCGATTTCTGTACCCTCACCAGTAGAGGATGCAGAGCGAGACTGCTCTCGAAGCTGCTTGATCAGCTTGAGAGAAAGAGATCGACCAGTGCCCTCGTAACCGTTGATAGTAGAGGACATGAAGACCAAGTAGGGTCCCATGAGCTTTCGCACGAGCGGCAGGGGAATGGCAGCTGCCTCATCAATCACAAGGAGTTCAGCCTGTCCCAACACGTGGGCGTCCTGGGGTCGGATGTACTGGATCGTCTGTCTGTGCTGTCGGTGGATGTTGACGCGAACAATGGCCTTGTTGAAGTCGGGGTTGGTACTCTGGATGATGGAGTAATCGGCGTGGTCGGCATATCCCAAAGAATCAAAGCCCTTGAAAATAAACTCGAAAAGAGTTTTCAAGTTTTCGGGCGANNATGTTGCTGTATCCGTAGGCGACCGCAGCTGCAACCGCAACACCCATCGCGGCGGACTTTCCTCGTCCTCGACCGGCAGTGAGCGCGACGGTGCTGCGCAGAGTCTTTTCGGCGATTGCTTCTGTAAAGGTGAGAAGAGCCTTGGCTTGGTCCACG
Source organism: Calonectria multiphialidica (assembly GCA_020623665.1). Classification (NCBI taxonomy): domain Eukaryota; kingdom Fungi; phylum Ascomycota; class Sordariomycetes; order Hypocreales; family Nectriaceae; genus Calonectria; species Calonectria multiphialidica. The sequence continues at coordinate 60,448 of JAHVYC010000075.1, forward strand.
GTTTTGGCCAGAGAAATCAAAGATCCCACAGGCTGTCGGTCCTCGTGCTCCTCCTTGATGGACTCAAGCTCGATTTGCGCAGGGGTCTTTTCTTCATCCAGGCCTAGTGGAGGCAGCTTCTTGACATTCTTGCCACCAGAGATGGGGAGCACGTTCATCTCATCATCGATGACTAGACAAGAGTTGCAGCCACCCAGAGACAAGATGAAACGCTCGTTGAATCGGGCAACCACATCGTCGTGAGCCTCAGTCCTGTATCTGGAGTGCACATCCATGGACATTGTGTACAGCTGCTTCAGACTGTTCATGCCCTTGACCAGCAGAACCACTAGGCCACCACCTTCGACCGTCTCGATACATCGCGCAAGGATGTTGGGAGTGACGGCCTCAAAGTCCTGCAGAATACACATGCCAAAGGTTTGACCCAGGATCTTGTCTGTTTCCTTGTAGTATGTGTATCGGATGTTGTGCAACGCGACGAAAAGCTCGAAAGGGTCCTCGGAGTTTGGTTCTCGGATTCCTCGCTTGATCTCCTTCTTGATTTTCTCTTCGCGCTTCTTTCGGTGACTGTATTCTCACGATCAGCAAAGTCGCATCCAAGGCCGCATTCGCATGTCCGTCCTACCTGGTAAAGCCCAATAGCTTGTTCTTGTATGCCCAAAGGACAGACTTGTTCTGCCTTAGGTTGTGATGGTTCATAATGAAGTGCAGGTTCACAATGACATCTTTAGGCTTGTCGCCAACGACAACGAAGAAGCTTCGCTTCTTCTCCTGCTGCCCATTGTCAATGAGCGCTTGGATGCGCGAATCCCTAGAGGGGACCGTTAGTATGTAGGACACGTCTGCGGGAGTGAAGGCAGGCTTACACAGCTTTGCGCGGCATTTTTGCTGATTTTTCTAAATGCCAATCGCTATGAGAATGTACGGCGCATATAATGGACGACTCGAGAGGCGGGACCAAGGTCGAAATCCAAAATTTTGGCGGTTGACACTTTTCTGCCGGGCGGTGTAGTATCGGTAACGCTAAGTGGGGGCCTCATCAAGGATTTGATCTGAACTACGCCGAGGCCAACTGGTGATGCTTGCCATGAATGGGCAGATGAAATTATTTTTAACATGCCCATGTAATTTGTAAAACGAATGAATTTGTTCTTTAGAACTAAGGAACCGTACTATAAGTGCCGAGATAAGGCAATAATACTTAAAGCTTGGGAAGGGTTGAGGGGGAAAATTGATTTTCCAAAGTTGCATGATGTCTACCAATGAAGCCAAGGAAGCAGCTTAACCATCTCACAAATAAATGTACATGGGATATCACTTTCGCGTTTTCTTAAATAATTTGATTTTACAACATTGACCTCTCATGTTTGGTTCTGGCTGGAAGCAACTTTGTGTTTCTAGTTTTTGGGACCCTATTTCTATTCATGACTCATCTCATCGTTGTAAATAATACAACTCCAACTACATATGCCGGTACTTTTTTCTCGCAACACCAGGGGACAATCTGATTACCCGTTTGAAGCCAAGGAAGAAATGAATTGTTTCTAGTTATACAAGGTGCATGCTGCTGAGAACCTGAGGACACCAGTTGGAAACCCATGAGTAACTCAGTTTGCATTGATGATTGTACCTGCGCGAGTCTATAGAAAGGAAAGCCTCAAAGCGCGATGCCACAAAAACAAAATTGTCAGATCATCACCAGTCATGCCAGACACCGCCGTGAAAAATGAAATCCCTTCAAATGCCTGTGAACAAAAGAAACAGGACGTCGGACAGGGCGTAGATATGTACAGAGGAAACGAGCTCTAAGTTCTATCCAGCTTACGTCGGAGGTTTCGTGTTCGCTTCATCAACTTCTTGTACTTCTTCTTCTTCATCTTTAGTTTTCTTTGTCGCTTGACGCTGATCGCGTGCATATCGCGGCGACCCTGAGCCTCGTCAAACTTCAGCTGACGGAGGGCCAGTCGCTCCAGAAAGGACCGGGGCTGAGGGTCCTGGAGAATTCGGGGGCTGTGGGCCATGATTCGGATCTGACCATCAGGGTCGGTGGACTCCTCAATAGTGAAGAGAGCCTTGTAGACACGGTGCTGAGGAACATCCTCGACAGCCTCGGTCTCAGCGACGGCGCTGTCCGCCTCGGCAGCGGCCTGGGGCTGAGGGAGGGGGGGAGGGCGGAAGGGCAAGAACTCGCCGGACATGGTGTCGATCTGGAGGTACATGCTGGATTCGCTGCCGTCGGCGTTCCTGATATCAACCTTGTGCATGTTGTCGCCCACTGCCTGGTCCTGCTGCCCACCAATAGTCATTTGCGCCATGGGGCCCTCGAGCTGATCGATGGTGTCGGAGAGGGTGCTCATGGTGTCGGACATCCTGTTGGACTTGGTTCGGGGAGCGAAGATGGACGCAAAGTGCTCATCGCTCACGGTTCGAGGCATCGTTTGTGTGATGGAGATGGGCCGATGTAGTGAGAAGAAACTTGATAGGCCGAGTGCTGCGTCCTGTTAGACCCCTTTCCAACCCCAGCGCCATAATTATATCCAAAATTACGCACCTTCTTGCGACATGTGGTGAGTGTTGGGAACGCTGGGCAAGTTCTTCAGAGCGCTCGCCCGGTCTGAGGCATCTTTGTTCTTGCGTTTTCTCTTCTCGCCACTGGCCTTGCCGTCACCGCGGGAGGAGGCCGATGAGGTCGGTACTGACTGGCCGGCGGAGATCTCGTTGGAGCCATTGTCAGATCGCGAGGGCTTCGAGGAGGACCATCGTCGCTGCTGGTTTCGAAGGAGAATGGGGGCTGTCTTTGGCGCAGCCGAGAAGGCGGAAACGATGCCTGTCTGAGGAGCCGAGGAGACGGCCGAGGAAACGACACGCCGCACCGAGGAGGGCAACATTTTGTCACCAGGTGCGGGCTGTCCGCAGAGTCTGTAGAGTGAGGTGAGGGGGAGTTTGGGGGTCAGGATGAATCCTGATGATGTCGGTTGTCTCGTCAAAACCCGGATTTGGCCGTGCTCGGTAAAAGGCTGCGGCGCTCTGCGCTGGTGGCGCTAACTGTTTGTGGCCTAAGGCAGCGATAACGGTACTCTTGGCTTATGCGCTGAATACCACCAACCACCAAAGTCTGGGCTGGTCACGGGGCTTGTACGTGGGGAAATCAACTGACTCAAAAAAGGCGGGATCCCTGCGCTGAATCGTCATAGTCACCTAAAGCATGCCATTCTACGCCTTGAAACTTTCTGGTGGCTGTCGCGGCTCCCCAGTGGTTTGAGAATTACAAATGACAGGGCACGTTGAGGCTTGGTGGCTGATTGTTGTTGAGTGAGATGCTTTAGATGAGGGGCCCTGCAAACAAATGCTTTTGTCATTGTACAATGAGACTACTTTATCCTCTTTTCCCCCCCGCGGGGACCCTGATCTGTCTTCCTCTATTCTCTATGCTTTTTTTTAAAACCCAACTGGAAAATCATATCAAATGCCCATGTCGTGTATGGAGCGCGCCAAAAACACATGCATCTATGCTAATGCTGTAAACATGTAGCACGAAAAACCAATCCCCGAATTACTGGCTGTTGATGTAGCTCAGGTATGAGTTCCAGCCAATAGAAACGACGTTGGCAAAGAGCACACGGTGCTGAAGGGGCAAAAAGGTAAAGTTCACCATCTGAACAAACGGCCAGACCATCCAGTTGGTCTTGAGAGCGGGCCACCAAGTCTTGTTCAAGCGCTCCTTAGCGCTGGCACCCTCCATGGTTGCCATGCTACTGAGGAAGACACCAATCATGACTGGAGCAAAGAGCAGCTGGTCACAGGCAACACGAGCGACTATCTCAAGCCGCTTGTTTCTCACATTGACGTTGCGAGAAAGGAAGCCAAACCAAGTCGTAGCCGCAGGTCCGAAAACACCTGGACTTTGTCAGCTCATCATGGCCAGAAATGCGTTAAAGATGTGTTGCCGGAAACTTACAGCCACCGTAGAGAGCCATTCGCCCGGTTCGGACCAGGTCATGGCCTTTGACACCCTTCTTCTCAACGAGCTGCTGGGCAGTGATGTCACCAGTAGCAAACAGAACGGCGGTGGTGACGCTCTGGGTTAGCAGAGGGCGAGCCGCGAGCTTGGCGTTGTACCTTGGATTTAGGTTAGCGCTTGGAGATATCTGAGAGTGGCCACCTTTGCGTACCAACGAAGCAGCGAGACAACCATTGTGTGATAGGTGTTAGCTAGCAACCGAACAGTGATGTCGATTTAAATGTTGAGTTTAAACCAAAGATTAAATTTCACTCCGGTTCCTGGATTCTGGAAACGCTCCAAGCCAAATCTTGTTACGTTCCTCAAGCCACAGTTTCAACCTTTTTTGTTGGTTAAGGGGACGCGACTATCCGAGACCAGGTGAGAGCCAGCGAGCGCAAAGGCAAAAGGATGACGCTGGCGATTAAAAAACAGTACTGAAAGCAACCAATAAGGCCCAGGTGGTGTTTCGTTGGGGGGAAACGGGTCCAAATATCGATGCGACACAGGCAGAAAGAAAATATAACGAAGGTGTGCTTGACAAGAGCCGATCGCAGTCCCTTGGGGCTTCAGGCCTTTTGTGTTATCTGGTGGCTCGGAAGGTCCTCCACAGAAAGGTAGATTTCGTTAACGGTGAGCGGGCTGTTTTAGTGCACACCGATGTCTGAATCTTGCCATTCCGCTCGGGACCTGCGGAGGTTATCGAGGTGCCTATATGGCATTGATGCATATGTTTTTCAATGGGATGAGCAAACATAGTATGGCGGGTGGGCCCCCACGAGCTACCGGTCGACCCTGGGCAACCGGGATTTGTTCCAGACAAAATGGGTTGATCAAGGAAAAGGGAAGAAAAAGAAAATCGGGTGTGATCTCGTGAACACTCCTGAGCCAGCCGGATTGCGAGTTGACTGTGGACCTCTGACTGAAACCGCAGGGTTAAACACAATCCCCCTTCCGCGCCGTACATGTCACCATCACCTTTGCGGAGCGACGTGATGCGCGTTGAGGGGGAGGCAAGCAACGCTGACATGTTTCCGGCTGTCGTTTTGCAGCTCCGGCTCCGTAGACGCACACACACCCAGCTATCTCCTGCATACCCGGTCCCCGTATCATACGCTTCCCCCACGCCGGAGGTCTCCAGCGGTCTAGGAGATGCAGAGCCATTGGTAAAAGCCTAAAGCTCGTCGTCTCTTGAACGCAGGAACACTTGCGGACTCGAGACCGAATCGCCGTCTATAGTGACCCTCCCACGTGGGGTTTGGTCTGTCATGCTCCGGGTTGGAATGCCAATGATAACAGCTGAAGATGGACGATGCGGATGACTACAATAAATAGCCGATGCCTTGCATATCTTCTTCCCCCATCCACATCCAACCTTACTCCGGACTCTTCCAGCTCGTCATCAAACGACGCTAAATTACCCCAAATCCAAGTGGCCGGAAGACTGTTAAAATTGGAACGGGCTTCCTCCCCGTCTCCCGCGAACAAGGATGATGATATTCAGCCCCACGTGGTCCTGGCTCTGTCGGCCCAAGCTTCACCCCGTCTTCACCGAGGAAGCCCTGGTGGTGGAATGATGATTCTCACCGACGACGGCCTGCCCTTTGCCGAGACGCCGGTATGCGGCCGTGGATGAAGGAATATGCCTGGCTGCCCAAGGACTCTACAGAACATCGCATTCAGACCCAACTGCCGGTTCGCTAGTCTTGCTAAAAAAGATAAGCGTTGGTTTATCGAGGAGCTGGCTACCAATGGCTACGCACCCTGCCTGTGATAACCGCCATAGCTTGCAGGGGGGTTGAGCACGACGGCACGCCTAAGGTACCATTCCAGGAGGGTCGCAAGGCCAAAGCCCAGAGCCCCTCGAAAACCCTCAGTCATCTTTTTTAAATATTTTTTATCAACCTCGAAATGCTCTCGGCCCTGCCTCAGTAACCGCTCAGCATCATGGCCGACGATACGACATCACTGGGCTCGTACGCTCCTCCCAAGCTCTCGTCCACCCAAAGCTCGCTCCGCATCCTGAGCATCGTGAGCTTTATCCCTGCATTTCCCCTCAGCATCACGCACGGCGTCCTCTCGAACGACCCAGTCCCCGCCGTCGGGCTCGTGCCCCTCGCCTTCTCGGCATCTGGTGCTATTTTCCTGCTCCGTCGTCGCTCCTCCAGCAATGATGATTCGGATGCGGGCATCGCGACCAAGCTGTCGCACCCGGTCCTGGTATTCACCTGCGATGTCCTCCTCGCCGCCGCGTTGATGGTGGTTTTGGTTTTCACGTGGATTTCCCCGGGAGGAAACCCCTCGCTAAGCATGCTGGCCGCCTATGCAACGATCCCCCTGCTTGTCAATTTGTACGGAGTCCGATTCCGACCCACGCATTCCCTACGTAAATCGCTAACTTGCACCATAGCTCCATCCACTTCCTCCTTGCACTGGAGGCCTTCTACACCGGTCTTGCTATCCACAGCCTCGTTCAGTGGGTTGCCTGGCGTACTCTCCCTCCGGACTGCCCCAACTGCAACCACCGGCTCCGACCGCCATTTCCAGAGGTGCCTTGGCTGGAGCGCATTCGGACCCGACGCGACGACTACACGGCACTGTTTGTTGACGACGAGCACCGATACCGTGACGAGGAAGAGGGAGAGGGAGAGGGGCCTCTCCACATCCCAACGCATGATCCTGAGCATGAAGAACCGCTTGAGAGCCCGCAGCCTGTGGCTGTCGAGATAAAGAAGAAGGACCGCAAGGGAAAGNNTCTGAGGAGTCTCCATCCCCTTGGGGTGCTTAGTTTGGCGAGAACAGCTAGGAAACCACCCTGGGACCGCAATGTTCTGCGGTGTTGGCCTATACACAGTGACGTGATGTGAAGGATGTGGCAATGGGGAGTTTTTATTCTGCGACTATCATTGAAAAGTACATTATACCCATTTCTGTTTCTGCTTTGCTGGTTGGTTCTTCCATATTTAGCAATAACTGCATCCAAATTGATCCGAATGAAATGAAGGCGCCGAGCGCTCAAATTTGATATCCTTGCGTATCCGTCCAAGAGTGTGAACGCCGTGATCCCATCAGACCGAGCACTGACCGGAATCTTGCATTTCCAGGACTAATCTATGACGCTGAAAGGCATAAGCAGTACATGCTAAAATGGTGCGACCCCTCAAGACCTGGATGGAACGATGACCAGACGGCAAGGGTTTTCACCAGTTTTACTAGTAATATCTAGTCTTGTGAATGGATGACAATGGCAATCACAGGACAGCTCGTTTAGTGAAAAGTAATGCAATAACGCTAATCATTTCGTTCATCATAGATGCTCTGTTACAAGCTGATCCGCATCAACCCCCACGCATTACATCCGTATCGTACCCGAGCAATGTTTCCCGACTAGATTTACATAGACAACCCCACTAACACAAAAACAAAGACCATTTACGCCAAGCCGTGTGAGGCCAGAGGAATCACCGAGCGAGAGCATATCATGTCCACCCCCCCGGACATTCTTTTCAACAACGCTGGGCTAGGTATCTTAAAAAAAGAAAAAGGAGACAAACAAACGTGGGAAACCTCAGAAGTGTTCCTTCCAGAAACGGAACTCGACGTCCCTGACGGTGGCAGACTTGCAAGCGGACTTGATATCACGAGCTGGAGTTTTGTTAGCATCGAGGGATCAGAGAATAGAATGGGTAATAAGGGGGGGGGTACAAACCTGCTGCTGAAGGACCGCAGAAGTACACACCGACTGTGGTGCGCGTGCTGCTTTCGAGGCCGTTGAGGTATGTGCGGTCGAGGATGCCGTCGCGCATGCCACCAAACAAGCGGCGGAAATCGGGACGACCAAAGTTGGTTCGTGATCGGAGCTCAGTCAAAGGATCGTGGTCCGCACCAACACTGTTGAGGACAATGTTCTGTGTGGTGTCCATGTCAAGCTTCTGGGTGAGGTAGGTGTGGATCTTGAGGAATTCAACGCCAGTGCTGCCGGGGACACGAGCCGCCTCATTGGACTGCTCCTCGAGGGAGGAAAGAAGCGTCTGGAACCACTCGAAAGATCCGGTATCTCTGCACACCCAGATGAATTCGACACGGCGCAGACGTCGGGGAGGGTTGGGGGAGTTTCGGAGATGCCAGATGTTCTTGAGAATAGATGCCCAGGGAGTGACACCGATACCAGTGCCGATAAGGACAGCAATTTCGTTGTCAAAAACATCTTCGGCGGGGGCACCATAGGGACCATCGATACGGAGAGCTGGCATCTCGTCGCCGTTCTGCAGAGCGACTTCGTACATTCCCATGGGATCAACCTCATCGTAGAGCTTGGCCTGAGCCGCACCGGCACCAAGCGCATCACCAAGCTCACGAGTAAAGTCACCAACCTGACGGACGTGGATTGAAACATAAGGATCGAAGGGGCAAGAGGTGATGGTGAAGGGATGCCACTGGTACTTGGAAATGGAGGGCACCTGGAGGAACAGCCACTGTCCAGCCTTGTACTTGAAGGAAGGCTTGTAGAATTGAATCTCCACCACGTCGTAGGGGTGTCGGACAACTCGTGTGATCTTGGTGTGGCGTCGGGCCTTGATCTCGCGGTACAGGCGCTCAAGAAGGTAGAAACCGCCAGTCCACAGCTCCCAGCGCCATCCCAGGTAACCAATGCAGTGCTCCCAATATTGCTCGCCGGCAAAGGGTGAGATGGCCTCGGCCGTGTCACGGACGAAGCAGCCGACGGTATGCGTGTAGAGGCCAAGGAAAAAGGGAATAAAAAGATGGTGAGTGTACCAAAAAGTCTCAAAGGACTGTTGACGGATGCGGGCGTGAGCACTCGTGTACATTAGCAGCATGCAGAGAAGCATGATGTGGCCTGTAATACCACCTGCTTGGGCATAGTGGATCTGAAGTGCCGTAACGGGTCGGATCTGAGTCTTTTCGACACTGAAGAAGTTGACGTAATGAGCACCGGTGTGAAGGCAAGTGAACAAAAGGAGAGCGTAGGCAATCTGGCGATGCAGCCAGATATTCTCATCAAGGGGCACGAAGCGGACCTTGGGGCGCAACCATCGCATTACCGTTCGGCACACAGGGAGGAGAATCAGCATGCAGTCGACGCTCAGTACCAGACCGGCACCTCTCGAGATCCAGACGGAGAATTTGAGCGTGTTGAGACCTGCAAGTCGCGCATCGGCAGCTTGTTTCCACCTGTGAAGAGTGTTAGCCAGTGCAGCGAAGAGAGTCGGGGACAGGGCCGTTCTCGTACCATCCATAAGCAAAGATGCCCCAGTGCATGCCCCAAAACAGGAAATGGAAGAGGAGCTTTTGGGCGGTGAACTGCTTTTTCACCAGCTCCAGGTAACCGAGTTGTCCAGCCATCGTGGCGGTTTTTGAGATTTCAACGTGTGTCGGCCAGCGACAACAGTGAAGAAATGGGCGGGGTCCCGTCGGTTGGGGCTCGTCGTCAACGAGCGAGACTCGGTGGGTGGACGATCCGCGACCGTCGACTTTCCTAACTTCTCAACCCAAAGTAGCCGTAACTATCAAGATGTCGAATAAATGAACGAGCGATCTGGGCTGGCGGGGGGGATAAATCGAAGCGAAAGGAACGATCGAGCGATCAACCGAGGGAGAGACTTTTTCAAACTTGTCGCGACAGCAGCAGGGTGGATGAGAGCTGAAGGTATATGAGCGGGACAAGGCCTGGTTCATAAACTAGGCGACGCTGCACGAGCCGAGGGTTTGGTTGGGTAATTGAATTTTCGCTATCAGCGATTGGCGACGGCGCAGTAGCGTCGTGTGTCGAAGTGGGACAAGATGCGGCCGTGGTGATACTCGAGACTGGGCGACGGGCTCGGCTCTGGCCGGAGGATGTCGCATGAAACGATGAAAACAAGCAATTGGGGATGTTGATCTGGCGTGCCTTTCCCTTGGGCTGGGGGCAAAAACGGGCAGAGCTCAGGCCGGCGACTGCAAAGGTGGGAGAGTGTCGATCAAACGTTGCAGATGGGCAGCTCGATGTGTCAGGGCGTGGTGTTTTGAGACGGTTGGCGTGCGAGGCGCTCACGAACACAGGTGCGGCGACGGAGGCAACGATGTTTCGCGGGGTAGCAGCAAACCCACACCAGGAGGCAGGCAAAAAGGATCGCCGGGAAGAGAGGAGAATGACGGATGAACAGATTTCTGAAAAGGACAAAAAGAGGATCTGGAAACAAGAAAAAGGCTAGGGGTCAGTCTTTTTTGCTGGGGCAGCCCGACAGTCTGTCCGCATCATGCCGTCGCAACTGGCCATGCCACGAATGAGTGCGACATATGGGATGCATCTCGCGGGCGCCTATTAGAGGCAATCTACGGCTTGCTACTGGCCGAGTATATTTGGAACACCCGGCGGGTCGCCAGTCACAGAGCCTGGGAGCACCTTAGCACTGCGTTAGCACTTGTCGGGGCCCCTGGATGTGGCCTGGGCGAGCTCCTCCTGGGCGCTTAGAGATGGCTCTCGGCCAACGACAGCGCTCGGCAGGGGTCTCGGGAGGGGGACTTGGAGGGGGGGCCCAACCACCCGCACCGCATATCCCAGAGCGCGCACCTGCGGGAGTAGTGGGGCGCTCGGCGGGGATGCGATGTGACAGCGCTAGCGGGGTCGACCTCTGTGAGATTTGTGCCGCCCCCCAGCGCACACAGTGGTTGCATGACCACCAGCATGCTCGCTCTCCCCTCTTTCGAGACTAGCGACCCTTCAGATCGGGAGACTCTACCACCAAAATGGCATGAGCTTAATCTGTCCTGTCACTGATCCGAACTTCCGGTGTGATATTGTGTGATGTGATACCATGTCCTGCCAGTCTGGTCCCGGAACCGTGGGTTCGCGCGCTTGTTTTGTTGGTTGGCCCGAGACGGAGCCAATGTGAAGGCCCCCAATTACAGCCGCCGAGAAAAAGCCATGTTGGTGGAAGGAAACGATAAATGTAGCGTTGGCCCTGAAATCGAATGACGGTCATATGATGCAGCCTCTCGGCCAAGAGGGCGAATGAGAACCCGAGCGAGTACATTAGGACTACTCGAGCTCGTCACCGCTCCAACCCGCGAGCGTAAATTCATGCGCCCGTTCCCACAAGAACCTCTCCGGTGTCATCCTATTCCCGGTCAGATCCTTATTGGCTCTGGATAATAGAGCATGATCAGACGCTCCCTTGGCCTGTTGTGCATCATGCCAGCTACAGGAGCCACGATTGATCTGTATCAAACAGAAAAAGATATTGACATGGCCAAAACAGCACGTAGATCCAAGCAATTTAATAAAAGCGCATGAAAATAAAACCCAAGGCGCATTCAATTGGAGCATGGCTTTGTCTCTGGCATAACTTGCTACAACCACGGAGGGAAAGCAGTCTTATCCCACCACGCCTCACAAAACTACATTGCTTTTCTCGCACACTTTATTCAGAAACCATAATGCAATAGTGACGAGTACCACAGAAACTCCTCACCTGTATTATGCGCGCTTCTTTCGAGATGATACCTCATGTTTCATCCCTCTCGGATCATAGTTCTAGAATCAGCCAAAAGGAATGCCACCGCATTTTTCACCGAATCATTCACCGACTCCTCAACAACAGTCATCTCGCAAACACGAATGTTAAATATAAACTCAAATATCTTATTGTTTGGAATAGGGTTTATTTGCGTGATTCATGTTCATCCAGCCACCAATAAGACTCTGAATGGATTCGACCTCTGTGTATCATGTATTCTCCCACTTTTGTACCTCACACCTGGCTTGGCTAGTGGATTTTCAAAATCGGGCATGCTTATCTTTGTATGGATAAGAAACGGAAATTATTAGACGTGTTCAAAGATATAACTTTGCATGAAAGAATTGTTGGTGCTTATCACATGACTATAGTCTGGTATTGAAGGCGTGTGCTCAAAGTTACCCTTACAATGATCAACAGCAACTCGNNAAAAAAAAAGAAGAGGAAGAAAACATGATTCTCAGAAAGAGCAACGTAATCTAGACGGTTTGTCTTTTTATCAATGTTAACTCGTCTGGACGCCTCAAGGACCATCTAAAATTAGAATGAGGGGCCCAGCATCTCATCCTGTTGGTCTCATTAACGTGATGACTCCACGTGAACGCCAATGGCCTTGTCGCCGGGCATTTCCATTCCCCTTTCTTTCATGTCTGCGGCGGCGACCTCTCCCAGATCGACAGCCTCGTCGCCATCAAAATATTTCGCAATTTCTTCCATCGGAGTATACCGAGTCTCAATGATGAAGAAATAAATGATAAAAACCTCCCCGCCGAGAAAGATGCAGTAGGCAATATAGTACTTCCATCCAATAGCGTCCAGAGCGATTCCGTTTATAAACTGGTTGAAGAACAATGCGGCCGTGACACAAAAGTTGAGCCATGTGAAACCCTTGGCTCTGAGACCATAGGGTAGGATCTCGGTCGTGTAATTGGTCATCAAGCCAGACCTTAGAATCACCTCTTGTTAGCGTTGCCACACACTGTTACTGGCTAAGAAAAAATTCAGGATTCCTTACTTGATATCGTAAAAGAGGCTGTATAAAAAGCACAGAAAAACGAACGCATAGCCGAGGCCTTTGGCGGGGGCGATGTCATATCTCGCCGAGACAATGGTCCACACATTAAAAACGGCACAAGTACCAACTGTTGAGATCATGTAGAGAGGCCGTCTGCCAAAGCGGTCAATGAAGAATGCAAACACAAAATTGATGATGAGGGCCTGCGTCTTCATGCCTGCGTTGATGCCAAGCTGAGTCTCCGATTTGGTAATCCCAACACCATCCATGATGTATTTTAAATAGTAGGCTATCAATCCATTGCCGCTCCATTGGCTGAACAAGCCGATGGCAGTGATGAGACCGATTCGTCTACGATTTCCCTTGGTCTTGAGGAAATCGACCCACCTCGTCTGGCCGGATTCCTTGTCGAGCGCAATGGCTGCCTTGATTTCGGTGTATTCAAGCTGCACAAATTCATCATCTGCATCGCCCTCGGCATGATAGTGAATTAGTATGTCCAATGCTTTCTCGTGCTTGTCCTTGTTGATGAGCCAACGAGGGCTTTCTGGGATCCATCGAAGTCCGAAAATGATAACCACCGTGCATATAGCCTGCAACAAACTCGGAAGTCTCCAAGACCAGTCACTCTTTGCCCCGAGTCAGCTCAACACTAAGAAGAAGGATTGTTTGGTGGCTCTATTTACCTGAATTTTGGAAGTCCCAAAAGTAACCCAGCTGGAGATGAAAGCCCCAGAGTGGTAGGACGCACCACTCAGCGTGACCAAGATGGCTCGATCTTGGGGATGGGCAATCTCAGCAATTAGCAGCGGGGCGGATCCAAGCACGATGGAATCTCCCAATCCCAGAATAATGCGGGCAGCGACGAACATCCCGAAGCTCCTCGCACCAGTCTGAAGACCGACTGCAAGCAGCATCAAAAGGCAGCCAACCAGCAAACCCATCTTTCGGCCAAACCCGTCAATCAGGTATGGGATAACTAACAACCCGATGACGGAGCCAAGACTCATAGAGGCATTGAAGAGCCCGAGGATCGAGCCTCTGGGGTTGTTGAAGTATTCTTGCCAATAAGAGAGTGTATTCAGACCGTTGACCATGCTACCATCCCATCCGTTGGCCGTATTTGTGAGAATCAGGATGGCAATATACATGTACAGGGTCAGCATGTTCTTTCTCTGCCACCATGGGACGCGAGGGAATTCTCTTCCAGCAAAGAAGAAGTGTCCCTTTTTGGGCTTCACAGGGACAAGCGTCTGAGTCCGCTTCGGAGGTCTAAACCTGAAACCCATCTTGAGCAACAGTTAGGTGATAGGCTTTGTTTCGATCGATTTTTCAAAACAACTTGTGGATGGGTCAAGAATAACCTCGCATTGGCAGGCATGCTCGTCCATATTATAAGTTTCCTGGACGTAGCCCAGCTTGAGTGCGTCCTCGACCAACATCCTTGGCACTCCCCATTTGACTCCAAATTCCCCACGGGGCGCCATCACCGTTGTCGGCCTTTCTGGCCTGACCCTAGCTAATGCGCAATCTATCAATCAACCGGATTTTCGGCTAATGACTTCCAAATATCCGTCGCCAACTCCTATTTGCTTGCGTTGGAGCCAACTGCTGCTTGGCGCCGGGTAATATCATGACTGGGTCCGCTGTGATGATACCCTCGTGCGGAGGAAGATGGAGACACGTCCCCGCATCATTGCCGAGGAACGGCTGGAAATGCCTTATACAAGGGTGATAGTCCCGCAAAATAGCATTGGAATCAAGCGATTTAAAGTATGATATTCGTATGCAATATCGGCCTTAGAATACAGCCTTATTTGGCGGGCTGACGATCCTTATCCTTTTACCAGAGACGTGTAGATCCTATCCCAACTGAACCAACTTCCCCGTTTGCAACCTAGGATTTTACAAGGTGTTTCATCGGCCTAGATTATTCATCCGACGTGTAAGTCCCTGAAGTCTACTTCCACTTTCCCAGAGTTAACTGTCGCAAATATACCAATAACAGGCCCGACAAAATCTAGACCAGTCATGTCCAATGTGTCAACAGCCGCCAGGTGCACCCAATCAGGGGTAGGAAGGTGTCCAAACTTGTAGAGAAGGCTGTACTCTGATTCGGTGTATTCAATCTTCAGGTTCAAATCATCGATTGGCTCGCTAACGTGGCGACGCTCAGTTCGGGTGATTTCTTTGGCCTTGTTAATCAACTCAAATGCTAGTTCGGAATGGGTGACATCGTAGAATATCCGTAAATAACGGTGCTCGTCTTTGTAACATGCCAGACCAGCTTTCAGCCCTGAGGAAACTCCAGCCTCAATAGGTACCCGAACGGCGACGCTGCTGTGGCCATTCAGTGAGCGTTGTCTTTTGCCTATAAAAGTCGGCGACGTTTCTGGATGTGAGAGATCAACTGGTGATGCAGTCAATGTTATTAGGGAGTCGCTTGAGATCTTGTAATTGCCAAGGTCCGCGTCTCGAATGTGCAGATAGTCGACATCGCCAACTGCTGAGACCCCAGGGATCCCGTTTGCAGGTAAAGGGGGACTGATATCTGACTTTACAGTATCGAACGAGAGCCACTCTCCATCCCAATTTCCTTTGGTGAGGAATGTTTCTCGACCCATGACAAATCTGCCGCCGTTGTCTTTGCGGACTCCAAGGCATACGCCCCACCACTGGCCTTGCCCATCTTGGAAAGCCTCGCAATGACCAACAAATTGTATATACTCAGAGGTGTCTCGAGCCGTGAGGATTGGATTGTTAGGGCAAGGTTCATACGGCCCCCAAATATCTCGCGATCTTGCCATGGTAACCATGTGACCTTCATGGGTACCGCCCTCAGCAATCACCAGGTTGTACCACCCATTGTGTTTGTAGAGATGCGGACCTTCGGGGTAGATTCCGCCAGTTCCTTCCCATATGGTTCTCTCTTCCGAAAGCTTCTTGCCTGTCTGCAGATCGATTTCGAAGAGCTTAATTTTCGTCCAGGGACCTGGGGCAGCTGAGCCTTGGAGATAGGCTTTATCTACATCAAACAAGATGCTTGGGTCAATGCCATTGAACTCAAAATAGATGGGGTTAGTCCACTCATTTTCCCAAATATTATTAGTAGTTACAATGAAATTGGCGGAGAAATTGTCCTTTTTCCCATGGATAATATTCGTACAAACAATGTAGAATGTACCAGCATGGTGCCTGAGGGTGGGGGCGTATAGCCCGCCAGTAGCCAACATCACGTCCACGCCATTATTCACCGGGTTGAGATTGGTGCTCGAACTCTTGAGGCTCAGTTGGTCTTGGCGGCTAATTGCGTTGGCTATTTGAAGAGTGTTAAGAGAGGATACTTAAGGCTATAAGACAAGGAACTGGAAACGGACCAATGTGACGCCAGGATACAAGGTCGCGAGAGGCATATACAGGCAACCCTGGGAACATGTGAAATGTCGAGTTCACGAGATAATACCAACCATCGACATGGACGATGGACGGATCGGGGGCGAACCCAGGTATGATGGGATTGATTGGACTGGCGGCCATTATGGGGGCACGCGTTGAGAAGGGTGCGACTGAGGTTTAGACCGGGAAGGGATTTCTGAGAAACTGCAGCTAAAAAAGCATCACAAATCACATATTGTTAGATATATCGCTGGCATACCCTCAATCAAAGTTGACCCCATTCCGGGTAAATCTCTCGCGCGATGCTCCCCAACCTGTGGAGACGCAAATGTTACATGCGTACAAGACTGCAGATGCCAGGGTATTTATCCGAAAAATATCGACAGTGCGATACTGGTCTGGCCATGTGGGTGCATGTTGGGTCGATCCTGTACCTAGCCAAAAGTTTAGGACCCATGCTACTCGAGGGTAGGTTGCAGTAGGTCTGGTGGCTGAGGCAGACAAACGAGGAACGTGTGAAGATGATGTAAAGCACCAAATAATCAAGAGCCGAGATCAGAGTGTAAAATAAGAGCAGAATTTGCAAATATCAATTATGTTATATAGGCAAGAATCCGGGAAATGTCCCTACGCAATGATGGAAACAGGCCCCCATACCCTTGACTGGGTCCGTGTCGGTCGATCAATCGTGATGTAACAAGCTGTGACGTTGATCCAAGAACAGGCAGGGCAAAACCTACTGATTGAACTACAACCTTGGAAGAGCTATCGTGGGAGTGCCAAAAATACACATAGATACTGAATAGCATCAAGGAGAGCTTTACTTCATAGATGCATATGGACGACGTGTTTCTTTGCCACACAGAAAGCCCTGTGTCCTGGATCGCCATGCTTCCCTCCCCTCCCCC
>JAHVYC010000075.1:77380-259525 GCA_020623665.1 Calonectria multiphialidica
ACACACACACACACACACGCAAAGCGATATTAGGCTGGTGTTCATACTCTTTCCAACTGTTCCCAGCCGCCGTCTAGTTGCAGCGCCTATCATCACCATACCCTACGCTAGCTTGCTTCTCGACACCCACAACTTTTTGTCTAATTCCTACCCTTTCCCAGAATCTACTACCTGGAGACAAGTTTCACGCCGCTGTCTATGATTCAGATGAAACCCTAGCGATCCAAATAAATTCCATAAATTTCGCCTTCGTTGCTGGTTTCTGGGATAAGCAATGACGCTGCCAAGATGGAAGCCCGGCACGTGCCGTGGATGACGTAACTAATGGCGGCCACCTCATCGCACATTCAACCATTGGCGAAGCTGCACGAAGCTGATATTCCGTTTTCTTGTGATAAAAATTCACCCAAAAAACTTGCCTGGCGGCGTACGAGCGGCCCCATGCACTAATATTCAATTTTACTTGCCCCTTTTGCACCCTGTCGCTACCAAGAGCAGCTCGGATAGCCGTAATGTTTGGAAAGGACGACTCGGAAGAGGCTCGGCGATATACCGCCCCGTATAGTGCACGGCATCCTATTCCGACCATCTCAAGGTACCGGGAAGAGCGGGCAGCAAGACAAGAAAGGGCATTGCATAGGGACAGTGGTGAAGTTCAGACGCCAAATGAATTGAGTCGAGGCGATGCAACACACGAGCCACAGCCAGCCACGGCGCCCCAGGAAGCTACCGACAAGCACCATGAGGTAGTGGATGACTATGAACCGCTCCAGGACACCTCGCAGACAGACCCTAGCATGGCAGACCCAAAGAAGAGGAGGAAAGAGACGAAGAAGGGCACCAAGGAAAGAGCCGAACGGGAAGTCACCGATCCTATCACCCATCTTCCCATCACAATCCAAGATTTTACCGACCAAGCATTGGATAATGTAGATTGGAATACTCCCCCATTTGGGACCACAAAGACCACCGCTACAGGGTCCAGCGGGAGGAATAAGTCGATCGAAGAACTTTCCCGGGAGAGGCATGACCTTCAGCAGAGCCACGATGCCATGGCTGATTTGTTTCCACCACCAGAGTTTAGTGCATTGCGTCACGAGCTCACCAATATCAGCAAACAAGGCGTTTCGTTTGGACTAGCCGGAGTCGCGTTCGTCCTCATGAGTGCCTTTACTGTTTCTTTGCGTCTTAGAAATAACATTTTGAAGGACCAAACGAGCCTTGCTGATGGCTTGGGGTGGACGATGCTGTTTACGGCTAGTAGTGGCGCAATCTGGTTCCTGATCTCATCTGTCAGGGAATGGATGGATAAAAAGATCCAGAACACCTTTCAAGATGAAGTGTGGGATGCCCACCGACGNNCCAAACACGAGGCCGAGACGACCGTTTGGCTGAACTCTTTGGTGGGATCAGTCTGGCCTCTTATCAACCCCGACCTCTTTGCTAGTCTTTCCGACACATTAGAAGATGTCATGCAAGCATCTTTGCCTTCGCTCATCCGCATGGTCAGCGTCGAAGATATTGGACAAGGTAGCGAGCCGCTTCGTATCCTTGGAATTCGATGGCTGCCAACCGGTGCCGCAGCGAGGGCTGTTGGCGAAGATGGGAAGCTGCTGTCCCGGGAACAGAGTGACAAGGAAGCGGCAAATCAACTACAGGACGACAGCGCCAGTGTGAAATCCAGCCAGAGTGGAATGGCGGCCGAAGAAGGTGATTTTGTCAACCTCGAGGTAGCCTTTGCGTATCGAACTCGGCCAAGATCCAAATCTCTCAAGGAACGCACCAAGAACATGCACATCTACTTGGCCTTCTACTTGCCGGGAAACATCAAAGTTCCCGTTTGGGTTGATCTTCAAGGTATCGTGGGAACTATGCGCATGCGTCTTCAACTGACACCTGATCCACCGTTCTTTTCTCTCTGCACGCTCACTTTTCTTGGCCAGCCCAAGGTGAACTTGAGCTGCGTTCCGTTAAACCGACATGCTTTGAACATTATGGATTTGCCCTTCATCAGCAACTTTGTCCAGTCTGCCATCGATGCCGCCATGGCTGAATATGTGGCACCAAAAAGCCTGACACTGGACCTCAAGGACATGCTGGCAGGCGACGATTTTAAGAAGGACACTGTGACCACCGGCGTGTTGATGATTCGAATAAAACGCGGTTACGACTTCAAGATAGGCGACAGCGGCATTCCCATCATTAAGGATGGAAGTTCGGATCCCTACGTTTCTGTTGGCTGGGCAAAGTTTGGCAAGGTACTTGCGACTACACGAGTTCTTGAGCATGAGATGGAACCTTCCTGGGACGAGACGTTCTTTGTACTGGTAACACCCCAGGAGGTAAATATTGGAGAACGGCTTCGTGTTCAACTGTGGGACTCGGACCGCCTTACCGCTGACGACGACCTTGGACGTATCGAAGTCAGCCTCAAGAGTCTCATGACAAATCAAGAATCAAACGGCAAGATGTCTGACCGCACAGATGGGTTCAGGGCTCTGAAATCTGGTGACACCATGCCCGGAAAACTGGAGTGGAGTGTTGGGTATTTCTCAAAGTCGAAGATCCAGCAGTGCCAATTTGATCAGCAGACCTATGACACCAAAATCCGCTCAATGGAACAGCTTACGGAAAAGGTTAACGTTACATGCGAGCGAAAGCTGCGCGGGACTATGTTTAAAGAGGGCAAAAAGGAATGTGATCTTGGCGAGCTCGAGAAGCAAAAGGCCCAAATGCTCAAGGAAGAGCAAGACGCCATGATCATCACCGCCCCGCCCCCCGAGGGACGACCCAGTGGCATATTTAGTGTCCAGATTCACAACATCGTCGGCCTCGAGGTGGAAAGACTTAACAAGCGCGAGGTTGGGGGTGAAACTGCCAGTGATGAAGAGGAGACCGGCGAGGGACTGCCAAGTGCGTACTGCGCTATTATTATTAACCATCGAAAGACATTCAAAACTCGTACCAAGCCACAGAACGCCAAACCCTTCTTCAATGCAGGATGCGAGCGTTTTATCCGAGACTGGAAGGAGTGCGAGGTCTTTGTTGCCGTTAGAGATGCCCGACTGCACGAAGACGATCCTCTACTTGGAATTGTCCATTTGCCACTTGGCGAAGTCTTGATGAAGCAGTCTCAGGTCATGGGCTTCTATCCGCTCAGCGGTGGCATTGGACGAGGCCGAATCCGTCTTTCTATGGTATGGAGGAGCGTGGAACTTCAAGCACCCCGCAATCTCCTAGGGTGGCAGTACGGCACCGTCGAGGTCCAACCCATAGTAACTGTGGATAACTGTCCCAAAGAACCTCGCTCTTCAAAGCTCAAACTGAGAACGAGTATCAGTGTGGGCAAAATGTACCTCACGGACGACGTTGGAGATGGAAACGGTCCCGGAGCGGTGGCGTGGTGTAGTAAGCGTGGCAGCAGCCTGGCCCTGGCAGTCCAGAACCGCTTCAGCACATGCCTGTCTATTGAATTCCGTGACAGACGCTCTTTCAAAGGCCATGGGACCGCAGGTTTTAGTGTCCTATGGTTTAAAGACCTAGTTGACGAAGAGGAAACGGAATTGGAATTGCCGGTATGGAAGGGCAATTTTCGCCGAGCAACGGCTTGCTGCCTTGAGGAGTGTGGGCAGAGGCTAGGGACGCTGAAACTTAAAGTGACCTTTTGGTCTGGCCTAGTGAGTTGTCTCCCGAGAGTGGACAGAGTTGCGTTGGCAGCGTTGACTTACACGAATGACCTAGGGGAGTGCGCATGCCGGATGGGCTAGCCGCGACCAAAACCTTCGGGACGTTATCGAGGTTATCGAGACGGCTCGCGACGGCCTCGAGTCCGTCCATATCCAGAAAGCCGCGGGCGTTATCAGTGATTCCGACTCTATTAACACTACCGCGGCTCACAAGCGGCCAATCTCTATTGCTAGTCTGGATGACTCCAGCTCGTCCTCATCCGACTCGGATCACGAAATCCCAGACGGCAGCACCGGAAACAAGCAGGGACCTATTGATCAAATCCGCGATTACAAGCGACGCGACGGCCGTCTGCACCGACAGCACCGAGGCCTCATGCAGTGGAAGGTACGTATCCCCGCATCTTGTTTGAGTGACCATGTTGTGTCCCGAAGCATCCGTCCGTCCACCGTTGTACACGAATAGCCTCACTTTCCTCCCCCCATGCCCAAAATGCACATTCTTAACGAAGCATGACCCCCCCGCTCCCTTCCATTCCGTCCCCACCACCAACTGCCGACCCTAGCCCGGGACGGGTCTCGAAGCGCCTCACCGGGGCTCGCTTCGAGACAGCGCGCCCATCGGGGCCCATCGGGAGTTGCCGCCCATCTGAACGAACCCACTCTCACCGTCCGAACGTGGCGGAAGCGGAGCATCGACTGACGGATGATATAGGCTCCGCGCACCGCCCGGTGGATCAAGCACAAGTTTGACCGCGTTGGGAATAATGTCTCTAGTGTCTTCGACCACTCCTCTAAACAACCCGGGATCGAGACCGAGGTCTAGACGCAAGCCACGGCGTTGGGTGTCATACCAAGTGGTCGATTGGGCCAGGATGAGAGAGGGGGGGTGTGTGTACGCTGAGAGCATGTGTACGCGGGTACCTTTTATGATCTATTTACGGAGCAACAGACTGCCACACTAAGGCCTCGACGCCCCCCTCCCCCCAAAAAGGAACAGAAAAAAAAAGAAGATGGCACAAAAAAGGTATCATTCATTGCTTACGCCAGCCGCGTGTCATTATCCGTGCCCCATGCAAACCCATTCACATCCTGTCCCGTTGCGTGTAAAGTCGTAACCCGAATAACCCGTCCCGTCCATGCATAAGGCATCAAAATATAATCACTCATAAAAATGGGTGGTAAAAAAAAAAAAAAAAAAGGGAAGAAAAAAAGAGGAAATCGGGGATGCGGGATTTGGTGCCATGCCACATGCCACCAGCTTGATCGCACTATCTTATCCCCATGTTCGGTTTCCTCGTCACATTTGACCTTGAGGCCCGGCGAAATTCCCTGCAACGCCAACCCCGTCAACAAATGCTTTGCTTTTAATCTTGTTGTCCGCCTAAAAGGGAGAAAAATAGAAAGAAAATAAAAAAAGAAACAGACTCCGTCATTGTTGGTTAAACATAATAACCCGTGTGGGAGAAACGATTTGCCGGTCTTGGTGCTCAAATGGGCCACGATATGTACAACCAAACCTATCGTATTCGTAACAAGTTGTCCAAAGCAGCACCAACTACGGATGAGGTTGGTTCTCGCTCTTCAATTTGTTGACATTCTCCTCCGTGAGCGAGTCCCCTCCCTGTCGTTCCTGGTATGAATTGCTTCTGTAACTGGCCGGACCACCAGCCGCGTCAAACAGTTTCGTTTCTTGGAGATGGTTTGACCACTCCTGCTCCCCATCCGGACGTCTAACCTGGGGAACTAGCTCAGGTATTGGGGAGTCGAACGGCGATGGTTCGTTCTGTTGCCCATTAGTTGTTAGAGGTCGAGGCGTGATGGGGCTGTTGTTAAAGTCCTCGATGGAAGGCCCCAGCGGAGGCATATCGACCTCATCTATGCCGACATGTGGAATATCGGCATTGTCACAATGCTCGCTCAGTTCCGAGCAGTCGGAAGCCATAGGATCTGGCGGCGTGGGATCGCGACGTCGTGAATTGCACCATCTGATGAGCATCTTTTCCAAAATGACGCCTCTAACGGGTTTGGGAAGATAGTCATCCATGCCGGCTTTGGTGCATTTCTCTCGGTCGCCTTGGATTGCAGACGCTGTCATTGCAACAATTGGAACGTCTTGGACCAACGTTTTGTATGGTAGGTGGTGCCGTAGGAGATGGGTGCATTTGTAACCGTCAATGATGGGCATCTGGACATCCATCAAGATAATATCCGGCTTTGGATTGATGCCCTTTGAAGCACCAAGGAGGAAATCTAGGGCTTCTTTGCCATTCCATGCCGCATTTACCTGAAAACCAAGTCGTCCGATCGTTTTCGTCGCAATCTTCTGGTTGATAGGACTGGAACGTGTTAGCTGCATGGTGCGTCAAGCCTGAAACTAGTCAAAACTTACTTGTCCTCAACTACCAGG
This sequence comes from Calonectria multiphialidica, assembly GCA_020623665.1. Classification (NCBI taxonomy): domain Eukaryota; kingdom Fungi; phylum Ascomycota; class Sordariomycetes; order Hypocreales; family Nectriaceae; genus Calonectria; species Calonectria multiphialidica. The sequence goes on from JAHVYC010000075.1 coordinate 83,477, forward strand.
ACGCGAATCTTAGCACGCTCTGACGCAGGTAGATCCTGTTGATCAGAGTTTGAAGAAGACGTCCAAGATGCCCGAGGTCGACGGGGTAATGCTGCTCCGCCCTGCGCACTTTCGGATGCTGGCGGCGTACCAGAAAGCTGCTCATACTCTGAACTATTACATGACATACTAAGCTCAGACTGTAGTCGATCAGGTATAGCACCTGCCTGTGCCAGATCCGATTTTGCGGGGCCGGTTGGTTTGTTGAAGGGGATCCAGAAGGTTGCAATTGTTCCACTGCCGTTGCTCGATTCTAATGTGATGCGTCCATGCATCAAGTCTAATAGGTTCTTGCAGATAGTGAGGCCGAGGCCGGTGCCACCAAACCGCCGCGCTGTCGAGGCATCTCCTTGGCTGAAAGGCTGAAACAACTTCTTCCGTACATCGTCTTGAATGCCGATGCCCGTATCCTCGACCGTGAACCGGATTTCGATCGACTCCGACGTCTCCTTTTCCTTCCGCACGGAGAACCTGACGTATCCTTGTGTTGTAAACTTGATGCTGTTGGTGAGGAGATTTGTAATAATTTGCCGCACACGCCCGGGGTCTCCTATGACGACAAGATTGTTCGAAATGTCACTGTCAATATCGGAGCGGAAATCGAGATTTTTTCGCTCCACAGCAAACTTCAACATTCTTCCTACTTCCTTGACAATGTGTGACAGCGAGAACTGCACTTCCTCAATGTCTAACCGTCCGGACTCTACTTTGGAAAAGTCGAGAATGTCATTGATGACGGTTAGTAAGGACGTTGCAGAGCTCTGTATGTTCTCAACGTATTCTTGCTGTTCCAAGTCGAGCTCCATGCCGGCCAGCAACTCGGCCATTCCGAGCACACCTGTAATCGGCGTTCGGATTTCATGCGACATGTTGGCGAGGAACTGACTCTTCAGCCGATTGGCTTCCTTGGCCGCGGCCTCGTTGGCAATGGCCTTTCTCTTTTCCTTGGACTGCTTTTGTAATGCCTCTTCTCGATTTCTCAGCTCAGTGACATCCATGATGACACCAATTACGCCTTCGATGCAAGTCCCACCGATCATTTTGCCCTGCTCTGTCTTTTTACCCACCATGGGTAGGAATCGGGTTCGGTACCAACGATCATCTAGTGTTGGGGTCAGCATAAACGTTTCCTGATGGTGTGATGGGTCTCACCGATTCCATGTTCATGCACATCCTCGGCCAAATTCCCATTTAGGATGTGCTCAATAGGTTTCAGAAACTGGGGTCGCTCGCCGTCTGCAAGCTGCTCCGTAAGCCGGTTGAACACCGTGTACATGTTCTCTCCGATGAACCACCTGGTGTCGTCATGCTCGTCGTGTGTATTATTCCAAATCAGAGCACCTTCGAGCATGGTTACTCGGCGGTTAGGATCAACGGTGAAGAGAGTGACGTGAGAGTGAGCAATGACGCTCAGAAGTTGCTGTCGGGTTTGCTTGGCATTTCGCTTTGTGACAATGCCTTCGTGTGCGTCGGTGCAAGTGCCTGAGTCTTGGATTAGCGGAAGAAAAGCAATTTACCCTGCTTAAACCTACCGAACCACTTCTCAATCACGCCAGTTTCCATGTTGCGCAATGGCGAGGCTCTTCCGAGAAACCACCGCCACTCTCCATCCTTATTGCGGCATCGATACTCTATCATATAGTGATCGCCTGTCACAAGTGAATGCTCCCATTTGCTCAGGGCCTCGGGTAAATCATCTGGGTGAAATGCATGTATCCAAGCGCGGCCGTAACTCTGCTCTGGTGTTAGACCGGTATAGTTGCACCAACGGGAATTGAAAAAGTCTGCCATGCCGTCGGGAGTCGTAGTCCACACTAGTTGCGGCATAGTTTCGCAGATGAGCTTAAATCGTTCCTCGTCGCGCTCCTTGATCTGTTCAATCTCCTCGGTCATGATGGTAACGTCTCGACCTGTAACAACGCCGGCAAGAAACTCCCCTGTCGCATCATCCCGAATAGCTTCGCCCAAGACGTCAAAAACAACTTTCTTTCCTTGCTCATCATACATTCCGATGCGAAGGCTAGGGAAAGGTTGTTCGGTCTTGAGCAGGATAGAAATTGGGTATTCTTCGATTTCCAGCTGGCGAGAAAAGTCCTCTGTATACATGTGCCAATGATGCAAGAGGTCGAATCCATCGAGCGAAGCATCAAGTGGGGCGTCTTTTTCAAAGAACTTACGCGCGGCCTTGTTGGGGAACGTCACACTGCCATCCTTCCACATAGCAAGAATAGGCATCTGCGTGTTGTTTAGAAGAGCATCCTTCATCAGAAGCATCTTCTGGAGCAACGAAGGCGTACTTGATTGCGAAGCAACGGATGGCGGGCCCATCGGAGGAAAGGGACTGGACGACATAGAAACCACACCAGGACTATGGAAAGAAGGGGAGTTGGAGTCCCGACTCGATGAGACCGATGAGGGGTTGGAATGGGCGATGGTCCGGCGCTCAGCAGCTTCGAGAATGCTGGGCCGCGCTACTGATTTCTTTGTGGCTGCTAGCGAAGAGGGCGGCGATTGAGTACTTGTAAAGGTCAAAGTGAAAAAGGTCTGTCGATCTTCGAGTTCCCATATAGTGATGATCATCTTGGCAAAGACCTGGTATTCGGAGGCTTTGGTCCTGTATCGATCATCGAAAGTTGTTCTGCACATACCCTTGCGAGAAATAACCACTTCGACAATCGCATCCTGGGTCTGGCGCGGGGAGGAGTTTTGGCACCGGTCTGGGTTGAGCATGGAACTGGTTGTAGGTGTAGCATCTCCGCCGCACTGAGATTGAGTCTGGGAGTCTTTTGTGCAGGCCCGAACGCCCATCTCATCTACCAGCGTATCCAGGAACGCCTCCCATGTCACCCACACGGGACGACCGTCCTGCAGCATGTCGATACCAACCTGCGAGAGCGTTTGCCCACGCAGGCGCTCAATGGTGGCTGAGGCATCCTCTTCATCGGTGTCCTCAGCCACAATACCCAGCATACGGCCCATGGCCTCGTTAGCCAGGACAACGGTCTTGAGATTGTTCAACACTAAGGTCGGCACTGGTAGATATTGCAGGGCAGAAAATGCGAGCTGGGCGGGTGAAATACTGGGCATGGACAGGCGAAACGGACTTTGAGAAGGCGAACGGGAGCCTGGTCCGAGAGGGTCTCTGAGGAAGCGACCTCCAAGTAACCGGGGGCTGCCATCTTGCCGGCTGGCATCATGAGCCAGGTCTGCCGCCGCTCTTGGTTTTGTAGGATCAGTGCCAGTGATCAACGGGCCCTGGTTCGGGCTGGGGTGAGAGTCGGAGCGGCTCGTCGGGGAAGACGCATTATACGCAGCTGGGGCGGGCCTCAAAGCTCGGGACTGGCTGCTTGAACGAGGCTGGTCGGGAGAGATCATGTCGTGCCCTCGCCGTTACAAACCATGGAGAAGGATGTATCTGTGTTGAAATCGAGGGAGTTCGTTCGAAGAGGGGAGCACAGGCGGTATACTGACGTCGGCTGTGTCAACCTGGGGCTCGAGCGAAACAGGGCCTCTCAGACCCAAAGGACCTGGAACCGACGGCAGAGGCAGAGTGAACTACCACGGAACAGAGCAGCGCGAGATGGGAATGAACATGGCGTTAAGGTCTGCGGGAGAGGAAGGAAAACCGGAGATCGGGCAGCTCGGCGAGGGATGTGGTTCTTCTGGATGCGGCTCCAACGGAATTAGACTTTGGGAGGGGAGAGAGGTTCGATGAAGGCGGCTTCTGCGCAACGTGAGACAGGCCGACTCGGAACGAGACAGCGGGAGGCGGTCTTGGGAGCAGGACAGGATGTGGGAGGATGCAGGAAGGAGATTAGCGAGGCACGGAGCTAGAGAGGATCAATGGCCAGCGCAGGAGGTTGTCGGATCGGGGTTGCAGAGGTGGGCGAGGGCGAGGGTGGTAGTCGTAGTAGTTGTAGTAAGGTGGTGGAGGTGGTAGCAGGATGGATGCTAAAGTGGAGGAGGGTCTGATCTGCGGCGAGCCACTAAGCCCAAGAACAGGAACAAGGTCAACGGGAGAGGGCATCAATCACCCAGAACCAGGGACCAAGCATTCAGGCCAGAGCCGAGTCGAAGCTAGAGCAACATGTGGAAGGGGGCGATTTGAGACGGATCAAAGTATGTTCGTGTCGTACCGCGCCCAAGTAGACGGGCGGGCGACGAGTGCTGCTGTATAGGTAGACGAGCGTGCAGCCTGTACGGAATACGGGAACAGTACAGTGCAGTGGAGGATGGGGGGAGGGGTGTGAGAGGGCTAGCGCATGCTAGTGGCGTGCGTGGCATGGTGTGGTGTACGACCTTAGGCCCGAGTCTCTCTGAGATGCAGAGATGGGAGACGGGGGGGATGGGACCCTGAATTGACGGTTTTACTGGAGCTGAGACGCCGTGGGGCTTTGATACGTCCGCCCACTCAGCGCTCGTGGGCGGGGCTCTTGTGGCCCTACAGGGGTTGGACTGGGGAGCATCGTCTAACTCAGGTTCTGCCCAGTTGGTGTGGCTCACTGACGGGGGGGAGGGGTCTTGGGGACGGGTGGGGGGGCCTGAAGCCATTCTAGGGCTGGCTGGGTACCTCGAGCTGGTAGTCGCTGGGGCGAGCAACTCCGGGGCCGGGATGGGTATGTACATGCGTCGTCCACATGTACGAGTGCCGATCCAAAATGCGACCACAATCGCAAGACCGAATTTTTTTTCCTCGATAATAATTTTTCCAAGCTAATTCCCCCCCCCCCCCTGGTTGAAGTGGGAGGATTCTGTGGTGACAAATTCAATACAGGAACAGGGTGAAGGGAGAGAGGGCCTTCACTACCCTCCACAAGGCAGCTCAGTTTTCGAATTGATATTCCCACCTGGTGCTACGACGCCCCGTGTCGGTGAAGGCCCAGACTGTCAGCGATGATACCAAAAATGGAGTCCCCAACATGGACCCTAGCCCAAGCAAGTGCAGGCTGACCTTGGTTTCAGAGTCTGGTTTGGCTTTATCCCGCCTGAGCCAATTCTCCGAGCCGGGTAGTGAAATGGCGGCGCTGCCCTTGGCCTGGTCATGTCTCTCCACGTTGGGTCTGGACGAGCAGCTGGCCGGGAGCAACGTATCCGCGGCATACCACGTTCAGTCAGATATTTGTGGTTGCAGAGGCTGAATATGTGGGCGCGCGAGTGCGCATGTGTGTGCGCGAGTGTGTGTGTCCGGCATGTATTCAAACAGCCCAGCCAACGAGAGACGGCGAGTTATCACATCCGTCAAGCCGATACAACCATGACTTGGCTCATGGGCATTTTCATGGTGCCATGGCTGCGCCAAATTTCCATCCTCCATCCCGTGATCATCGCCGCGGCGTGCCGCCACCAGCGTGCAATAATCTCGTCGGGAAGCCCAAACGGCGCCAGTCCCCATTACATACACATGACAGAGCGACGCTTGCTTCCAAGGCAAGGCAAGGCAAGGCTCTACCGGAAGAAGCGGTCGCCGTCGAGCGGTAGCGCGCAACCAGTGACAACTACGGAGTACATGTCGGACGGCTTGGCAGCGTTCGCGTTTTCATCAGGAATAGGAATAGCTGTTGCAGCCAACAACAACGTCGCAGTCGTAGTCGCAGTCGCATGTCGCAGTGCCACGCCCGACGACAGCCGCCAGCCCTGCAAGAATGACTAGTGCCCAAGAAGCTTACATGTTGCTGATGGTTGTAGATGGAAAACGGAAGTACTCGGGTATTGGGCTTGCGTGTTTGAGGTACTTGGTAATTAGCCCAGCTGCTGTCCCACACAAGCTGCTTAAGGTAAGTTTTAGCCTGTGACCAGTGGCAAAAAACAAAAGTTGGATCCATTCAACGATCTACCCTCCCCACCTCCACTTCCGCATCCCTTTCCGCTCCTCCATCTAGCATCGTCAGCGCACAAGAACGCGATCTGGATCGGCATCATGATTTTTTTTCGGGTTCATTTCTCCATCGAGACCAGTCTCTTTCAGGCGCCGGCATTAAATAAAATAAAAAATAAAAAAACCGTTGAGCTTCGGCCACCCGCCCATAGGCTCCAGCGCACGTATCCGTGATACGCATTGTGCATTGTCATCCGTTCAACGGTTTCGCAGCCCGGGCGCGTCTACCAAACGGGGAGATGAAGTACACATGATGCATGCGCGCAAACTACAGTGAACATAACGGGTCAGTGCCATTGCTCCCACGGTTCTAGAGCAGAGCCCACACCACCCTCGCCGGTTGGCCCTGTCGCAACATGCACGACACAGGAGAGCAAGGGCTCCGCCAACGAATAGGATGTTTCTCCTGCAGAGCACCAGATGAACAAAGGACCCCGAAGTCGAGAGCTTCAAGAAGCGGAAAAAGCAAACATACATATGTACATTCGGGAGACAAAGCCGGAAATCAAACCCTCCTGCAGGAATGGGACCTTAGGGAGTTACACTCGAGTTGACCAGGACCAGGCCAGTGTACTCCCTACTCTGAAGATGGCTACCCAGTGGCGATGCCGCCGGCAACGACCAATCACCTCGGCTCTGCAAAGCCCTGAGGGGCCCTTCCAAGTTCCGGTGCTGGGCCGTGGAGCCTCCATGGAGCTTTCATGGAGCCCTCTGCAGCCGCCTCGAGAGTGTCTCAGCGATAAAAACAACTCTCAAAGTCGGTCCAGCATCGATGATCGGCCGAGCACTTGGTCGATGCTAAGGCTGGAAGCCAAGCATTTACGTTCCCACTCAGAACCACCCCTGCCCTACAAATCCCGGCCGCGGCTTGCGCCAGGTTGTCACTCGCCCTCCTCTTTCTGCTGAAGCCCCCGATGACCCTCCAAAAACCTCGATTGCCGTGGGCCTGTTGGGTGTCTAGACTCATGTCCCCCTCCCGTCCATGCCCATACCCATGCCCATGCCCAGCCCGATGTACACCCCCAACAATCAAAACCCAAGACCCGTTTCCCCCTTCCAGCTACGACGCGAAGTTCCTTTTCCCAATCGATCCCTTCATACCCAAGTCAGGAGGACCCTTGGGACCGACCCTGGAATGGTGACCGTTTCGTCTGCCCTCATTGACCCCTGTTGCCTCGATTCAGGAACGCCTTTCCGCCCATGTTGTATCACTTGACCTTTGGCAATTACCGACTTATATCCCAAGTCAAGCTGCGACACAATGCTACCGTACAATTTGAAGACCGCGAGGTGGAGTCCATCCACTCACGCACCCTTTGAAATGACGCCGCAATGTGCTCAGATCCCAACCATTGCTCCGTCCGAAGGCTTCACCTGCCGTCTCCCGTGTTCCGCTCGACACTGGCTTTTTCAGATTCATCTCACCCCAAACCGCCGGTGATGTCTCGCTCCATCATTGTTGGACCCAATCGCTGTGCAGTCCCGATGGTGCTCAAGTGTCGCCTTGCAGATCATCTCCAGTTTCGATCGGCGCCTTTCCTAAACTCGCAAAGCCCACGACGTCATCGTGAGCTGCGTTCAGGTCCACGATCTCATCGCCCAGCCCTGGTTCCCCCCTCATTCCCCAGAGTGCCTTGGCTCAGGGCCAACAATGACGCATGGCGATGCTCAAATTAGGCCGCTTCTGCAGCCTCATTGTCAATGGCACATGCTAATTCTGACGATGAAGTCATAGTTTATACACGCACAGGAACAAGACAAGGGTCTATGGGAGGGTATCACTAAATTCAATCAAGCCTGCCAACTAATTACCAACGACGACGACGTCAGTCGACACCGCCGGCAAACCATGAAATAATGCTGCCTATCGTGAATTGTCCTTCATTTTCCCACAGGTCGAGCAGGTCCACCATTGCCGGTCCATTTCCGTCCCACAAAAGCCACAGTACCATGATTGGGGCATGGCAGCCGGCTTGGCCTGTTCCGCCCGTGATGGCTGAGCTGCTCGTTTCTGTTTCGGGGGGCTTTGGGTTAGATCGATGGTTGTCGGCTGTCTCGAGGCCTGGCGTGGTTTGGATTGATCGGATGCCATCTCCCGTGATGGCTCCGCGGTACGCTCCGATCCGCAAGCGTCGCAGCAAAGAAAGGTTGAAGGGTTGTCCAATGTGCAAATCTTGCATGTCCAGCCCTTTGGTTCGATAGCCGCTCCATCGTAAACAGGTCGTCGATCCCGATCCGCGCCAGATCCGGACGCCTCAGCGGTCAATACCTTGCCAATCTCCGCATCTTTTGCCATTATTGACCCACCTCCATTGCCAGTGGGATTATCGGCAGTTGGTGGAATGTATGAGTTGCCATATTTGGCAGAATCGTCCTCTTGGACGAGCTCCCACAAGGCTTGTGCAATGGCCGCGTTGTTAGCTTCATCCTCCTCTGCCTGCGTCCTAAACCCATTACGTGTTGCCGTGTCTGCAATGTTTCGGATTTGGTTGTCACTCAGCCTATCGGTAGCGCATCCTTTCAGCGTCTTGTTACGCCTCTCAACCGCCTCGACAATGACTGTGCGGATGTCATCTCCGGGCCTTGGGGCTGCTCCCCCGAGGCGCTTGCCGCCGGCAGTGCCGACAGGCTGCTTCTGACGCTTTTCGGCAGCCTCTTTCGCCAATCGCCGGACTTCACGTTGAGGCATCCGTCCACCCCCAAGCCGTCTGCCCTCAGACAGGAAGCCCTCGCCGGTGTAGCCCTTGAGCAATAAGCCCTGGTGCTCATCCCGCAGTTGGTCCCAGAGGGCATGGAATTTTGCATCATGTGGGCCATGCACGATGTGGGCAAGCTCGTGAAGCATGGTATCAATGACTTGCTCGATGGGCAAGAACTGATTTCGATCGCCAGGATGTCTCAGACGAAGACAGATTTTCCTCCCACGGTCTACATTGAGGCCTGTCGTTTACTGTTTAGTCTCGCGAATCCCACAGGCAGACGAACTGGACCTACCAAGCAAATTGGCCTGGTCCGGAAAGAACTCGGCCAGTTCCCCAACCTTCCAGCTCCGGGCTCTCATTATTGGCTTTACCATGGATGCCACTTTCTTCAGTGTGTGCAGGGCCTCGCTTGCCCGAGGAAAGGCCGCGAGATGCACGTAGGAGAAGACCAACCGGTCGCTTTCGGCCATGTTTGGTGGCTGGATGTCAAAGTTTGGTACGAAGTGTAATACGGATGTAGAACAAGTCTATAGAACGAACGGACCTGGCGTCAGACAGGCGTTACGATAAATGCTGCAAGACAGAGGAGAAACGAGTCTCAGGTTGACGACTTGCGATGCTTCACGTCCAAAATGCGCATTGTTGTTTTCACTGCCACGTCAAACGACGGATGCCTTGGGCCGTATTCGCCTCCAGCAACAGGCGTTGATGCTGGATTGCCTCTGTGAATTGATTGGGGATCAGGCTAGAAATTTCCATGCCTGTCCATCAGTGCGATGACTAATACCTGCACATCGCATCGCCTACATATCGTATGGCGATTGAATGTCCAGAGCGAGCCGTTCATTCCCCGCCTGAATGCCAAGTAGGATATGCACCCCCGGTTTTGACATTTCCTATTCGGGCCTGTGATTGTCTTGAAATTCTGCATTTGAGTACAAATCGTGATCGCCGGTCGAGCCGAAGACATAGACCACGACACGAGACATGGCCCAGACACGTGTGTTAGTTGTTCTCTCTGCCTGGATTCATTTATTTCTGCCAGATTGATTTGTTTCAGTTTCGCTCTCGTGCACCTTTACCTAAATCTCATAGAATCGATCTTCCTCTCCCGCACACCAAGACATCCCGATACTGACATCCAGCGACTCCATGGCACCATGGCACCATGTGTATATCGGCTGAGCCGTGAAAACCCGGCTTCTATCAATTAACCTAGAATGTCATATTTGTTCTTCCATTGCCAATTCGTGTGAATGTTTCCTAGTTCCAAGTCTCGCCCCAACTGCACACCGCAATATCCACCTGACTTGTAAATGCGAGGTGGTCCATTATAGAACAAAGACTCACTGAGGCTTCCTTGCCACGCCTCGCAGTCTCACGTATGAAAGCATCTCCTGTCCCGCCGGGTTCCTTGAAACCACGTTCAAGATCTGAGCACACTCTTCCACCACTTCCTCCCTCTGCTCCTCGGGCACCGCCTCCAGGAGCTGACGCCCAAAGAGCTTGACCCAGCCGTTTATGCCTCCCTTGTCAGCCTTTGTTTCCCGCCACTCGCGCTCTGCCTTTTCGACAACGAACCCGGCGGCCTCCAGCTGCGCGGTGATCCATGTCTCGTCGGGGAAGAACCACGGGTCCGCCGCAACAGCGGCCTGGATGCCAACGCGGCGTGCCACGGCCATCATGACCGTGGCCCTGACCTCGGAGATGTTGCACATACCGCCCATCTCAAAAACAAAGGTGCCCCCGGGGGCCAGGGACGCGTACACCCCCTTGAAGAAGTCAGAGCGGGTGGCCTCCGGGCGGAGGATCCAGTGCATGGCCGCGTTGGAGAAGGCCTTGGTGAACTGCCCCTTTTGGAGCTCAGGGGTGTTGACGAGCTGGTTGCAGTCGAGAGCTGCGCGCTAGTGTAAGTCTTCGGCTGTTGCGAATGGGGGGCAAAGAGGAAACCAACTTTCAAAAGTGCTGTTCTTGTTGTCCTTGCACAGCTTGCGGGCCGACTCAATCATTGAAGCCGAGCTGTCGACTCCGACCTGCGATCCGCTGCCCTGCGCCAGGATCTTGGCAAACTCGGCATTCAAGATGCCATCTATATCCAACGTCAGCACCAGGGTCGATCTGCTCTGCCGTCAGACAGATGAGCCCACATACCGCCGCAGCCAATGTCGAGCAGGACATCGTCTTTTTGGAGATCCAGCCACTGGGTGATTTTCCCAGCCAGCTTGGGCACAAAGGATGCAACGTTCTGGTACTCCTGTTCTCTCGTGTAAGTGGTGAGGCTCCCTCTCAAGGTTTAGGGCCATGGGGTCTCCCCCCGCTGCGGCTTACATTCGAGGACCAGCGGTCTTGTTCGGCAGCCATGATTGCAGGAAAATATTGTTGAAGCGGCTTGAATCCAAGTCTCTGATGATTCTGTAGCCTATTGCAATGAATCTAATGATACTTATACTTTTTTTCCCCCGAGCAATTGATATGATGAGGGGAGGTTCAGAGCGAGAAGACCGCCGAGATCGGAGCACTGCCCTCAACCGCTTCGACGCCGGACATGAGCTTCCCCGGCCACATTAGTTTTTGCAATGATCTGATTTGTTGATGCCGGGCTGCGGCGAAGTCGGCACCAGGGATGCTGGGCGATTGGTGTCTGATTTGCATATTCACTGCACCCGTTCCAGCTGCTTTGGGGTTATCATCGGCCCTGGGTGTGCTAGGCGATTGGATGCCGCGTCCGCCAACCTCCACCTCATCATCATTTCTTTGGGTTTTGAATGAATACACATGCCGTTTTGTTTCTGGGTAAGCTCTCAGCTGATGGATCTCCATGACTAACGGCTCATCTTTGCTGGGGCCGATTTGGGCACTGTTCCGCTTTTTCGGTTTGAAGCTGTGGCCGAGTTCGCATGGTTGTGGGCGCGGGCTATAGGTAAGACACCGCGCAACGTTGCCCGGCTTATATTTGGAGTGCGAATGTTCAATCGTTTTCAAATATGAATTCAACTGCATATGCATGGCTATCCGCGGGAAAGTATATATCATTTTGGCTCCCGGTGGAGCTATCTCGCGTCGAATGCCGTTGTGTCGTCCTCGCCGAACCACTTCTATTTTCAGGTCTCCCCTCCTCGCATCATATTTAAGATTTAAATAATCTTTCAGTAATCCCTTGATCCGTTTTAGTACGGTGCCAAGTCAAACTCACCGACGTAGAAATGGTATATATCTGGGACAACTCTTAGAAGTTGTGGCTTTGAGATCTCTAGATTGCCATATGGGAAATATTCTGCCCACCCATCTTTTCTCTAGGGGAAAAGCCCAGTCAAGATGGCCTCAATCTGAATCAAGAACTAAATTTTGGGTAATTTCAGAAGTGGGTTATTTTATTTGGAAAGTCCTCAAGTTCTACCTGGCTCTCCTAATATATCACGCTTTCACAAGATGAATTTCAACCCTGATGAAACTACTACATTTCCTTATTCAAACCCCTCACTATTCTAGTTCTATGTTTGAATGTAATTGATTTAATAAAATAACCTTGGGAGCTTAAGACGGCGAGGGCGATACTGGGGTCTTGAACGAACTCAAACCATCAAGTCCTGCATTGCTACAAGTCCCAACGATGCTACTAGTGTCAAAGATATTTACAGTATCAGTCTGGTATAATTGTAGAATCAGTTTGTAGTGGTTTCTGCATAGAGTGGTGCAGGCCTACGAAATACTGACAGGCTAGGGGATGGTTCATACACCATATACGCTGCACTGGGTTCCTCCAAGTGCGGAGATAAACTCCGACGTAAATGAATACAGAGTATTGTACGGCGGGATCTTCTCTAGCGGTATTCGTATAAATTTAGGCTAGTTCGTTTGTCTCATGATATAACAAAGATTGCCTCGTGTTGCGTCAATGGAACTCACGGCAAAGTGATCGCACGGTAGGCCTGATTTATGTATCCTAATTGTAACTCAAAGGGTAATGGACAGTATTGTTCCCGACTATCTACCAACTCCAAAGGTGGATAAAACTGCGGGTTTGGAAAACATCTTGTTCCTGCAAAACTCGCTTCACTCAGACATCCAATAGGACTGGCAGGGAAATTATGTTCTTGCAAATTATTTATTTGAGCCATATTTGACTATTTATAGTATGTAACCTTGGTTAGTTTACTAGAAGGTGTGTTTCCCACACGTATCTATTTGGTTGTGTCCAGGAAGCGATGGCCCTCAGGTCAAAAAGCAGTAAGCCATGCTCATCTTCAAGCCCAACTTCAAGGAATCTCCAAAGCATCATGAATAATGATGCAGTTCGATCGCAGTGACATATTTCAAGGGAATAGGCTGGGAAGGTTTCTAATTACGGTTTTTATTACCTGATCCTGTGGGCAGCCTCTATCAAAAATGCAGGCGCAGAATCCAGTCCATGTTACCATAGTCAGAGTCATTCGAATATGTGCTAACGGGCACTGGTATATCAATGATTGGTTATTATGAATCGCCCGCCGATGCAACGCAGGGCGTTACAGTTGTTCGATACTCTCTCCGCGCTAATAAACCGATACAAACTCAAGCAGTTATGCCATTTGGTATAGACCAGGATCAAGCCAGGAGATTAACAATCGGACCACACAGCCCAGCTTGATCGATGAGAGCAACAGGGGGCGGGATGTACCAAAAAGAAAACATTAAAAAAAAGTAACTCTACCCATACTTTACTCTAGAGACTTCAGTTCCAACCTAGACGTATGTATGAATGCACACATGCGGTCGCCGACAAGACAGGTAACCAAGACCTTGGCCAAAGCCGAGACTGTTTTCTCTCGTCCCCTCCCTCTTTCATTTCTCGCGTGAGAGGATCCCACTATTTTTAACCACCAAAGTATCAGCCAGCTGTTTTGTTCAAATACAGACGACTGTTTATTCGGGCCGGTCATTGTGGGTGGTTCAGTGATCCGTTTCCCCAAGACACATACATTGGGGACCTGGTCTGTGCCGAAGCTTCCCCTCAGTGGCATGATGTGCCACACAGCGAGCGATGTTTGCACGAGTCAGCCATCACGAGTTATACTGGCGCTGCATCATAATTACAGTTATCACACACTCCAGAGCAGGCATGCGCTTCCTTTTTTGCGTTTGGGATTTCCGTCACGCGCTCAAGCCGTTGACGGTAGATCAGTCGGGTGGCTCGGCTTGAAGCTCCGGGCGCATCCTAAATCGCCAAGGTGCGCCGCTAGGTCGTTATCGATGCGGGGGAGTCCAGCACACCATGTTAGGTCGTCTACTCGTGCCAGATGGTCGACGACATCGGGCTCACGGTCGGGCGCCTGCACACATCGTCCTCGGCACACGTGTACGTGCCGTCAGTTATCGCCAACATCGGCGCCCAAAATAGTCCAGGGCGAGCATGGGCCAGGTGGATAACCCTGGCCGCCCTGCGCAGTCCGTGGCTCAATAATCGGCCTCTGCTTTCGCACAAGACATGTAAATGCAAACGATCGAGTAGCATTTGCAACCCAGCCGCGGGTCGGTGACACCCAACTCGGCAGACCAGCAGCAACTTGTGCATCAGCGATTGGCACCGCTTCGTGGGGCGCTTTCGAGGGGCACAGAACGCTGCATTATTACAACCGGACAAGTGGTTCATGCTTGGTCGTGAGGCTACAGTCTGTGAATGGGCTTTCTGTTCGTCTCATTTTATTCTTTGCTGGGAGCATGAATACCAACGACCCCTGGCACGGGAGAGCCGGCGGGGTCAGGAAGCGAGGGGATCTTCATCCGGCCGGGGCCCGGACCATTCAGCCGCGCACACAAGATTGCCAGATCCAAGGCATAATCCCTAACGGAAGGCCGTGTTCAAGCAGTTGGGCCAGGGCCTAAAATATATAAAAATTCCAGACTCCCTTGTTCGGGACGTTGGAGAACTTGGAGTAGTTAGCCCCTCCACAAAGAGCAAAGAAAAGTCAAGTGGCCCGTGCACCTGGCCCTCCGCGAACTCGGAAAAGAAGTGCTTCTCCACCAGCATGAAAGCCCACTAACCGTCATATGAACCCCAGCCAACTTTCTTTCTTTCCCTCCATCCACAACCGTCATCATGTCGACAGATGACCAGCAGTTCCTGGACGTGGTATGTTCTGTCGACGCTCTCCATGATGCCAGCATCTGACAGATTTTGTCTAGTTCTCGAGCATCCCCGGCCACCTTCGTCGTTATACCGACAATGTGGCCCAGTTCCTCGATATCAACGTCGACCGAGCCGCCGATGTAGTTCGAGAAACCCTCTCGACGGCACAATGGGTCCCCGAGGTCGTGAGGCCTAGGCCGAACCTCCCGCCCCCGCCAGTATCCGTCGTGCCTCTGTCACGGCTGGAAAAGGTTCAGGACTGGCTGCTGAAACACAAAATCCTGACGGGCGTGGTCATCGTCGCCTGCGGAACCGTTGCGTACCAGGGATACAAAGCCAATCGCTTCTCCAACAAGACGAGGAGGGCGAAGAGGTCAAGAAATGGCGCTCGATCCGAGGTGGTCGTCCTCGCCGGATCACCAACCCTGCCTCTGACCAAGTCCTTGGCTTTGGACATGGAGAGGCGAGGCTTCATCGTCTACATCGTCTGCAATGCTGCCGAGGACGAGTCACTGGTGCTTGCTCTGTCAAGACCAGACATCCGACCCATCAGCATCGACACCACCGACGTGAGTATCTACATGTTTCAGGCGTATCAAGATTTTTTTTTCAGCCGTTGCGGGTGCTAACACCGAACCCAGCCACCTCAAGCCGGCTCCACCATCGAGCGCTTCGCCCAGTATCTTCAGTCACCACAAGCTCCGGGCCCCAAGATGAAGCCGAGCCAACTGACGCTGAAGTCGGTTATTCTCATTCCCAGCCTCCACTACCAGACCTCTCCCATTGCCACCATCCCCCCCTCGAGCTTCGCCGATCTCTTCAATACCCATCTCCTCCAGCCCATCCTCACAATTCAGGCTTTCCTCCCACTTCTCACATCCCGACTAAATCCTATCGGCGAAAAGTGGGTCCCACCAAAGGTCCTGGTTTTTACGCCCTCCATCATCTCCTCTATTAACCCTCCCTTCCACGCCCCGGAGGCGACAGTGTGCTCTGCGCTCTCTGCCTTCACCGAAGTTCTGACTGCTGAGCTTCGCCCACTCGACATTCCCGTCACTCACATGCAACTCGGCACATTTGATTTTTCCAGCTTTGTGCCAAGTCGGGGCCCCCACCAGGGGCTACTCACCGCCGGAAACCCAGAAGACACCCTCGTCTGGCCCGATGGCGCTAGACACGTCTACGGCCGCAACTTTGTAGCCCAAACGAGCTCGGCTATCTCTGGGGCCCGGATCCGCGGTTTTAGAGGCAGTTCACTGCGACACCTCCACAACACCGTCTTCGACGTCGTCGACGGATCCATCACCGCGGACACCGTCCGAGTCGGCCTTGGAGCTAGCGTCTACGGCTTCGTGGGACGATGGGCGCCCAAGGGCCTCGTTGCGTGGATGATTGGCATCCGCAAGGTCGACGAGCTGTCTACCTGGAAGACCAGCTCTTATGAGGGCTCCGAGGAAGAGAGCTCCGAGGAGGAGGAGGGAAGCGTCGCCGGCGCAGAGGCTTCCACCTCGGCTTCTCACGAGTTTGTCGCTGTTCCCTCAGACACCAACGTCTGGGACTCCACGGTCTGAGGTGTCGCGTGACACCTGCAGCCTCGCAAGTTGGTGGAATGGGATCACTCTTAACGGCCGCTTCTCATCTTTGTACACAGCATTTAATGGTGGGTCACGTAAGGAAAAGGAACCAATCTGTTTATAGACGCCGTCACGACTCTCTTCTAAATACAAGAAATGCGTAAAACACTCTTGACTTGCAAGCCTCCCCCCATGACCATGTGCTCCGTTTTACGGTATTCCACTTATTTATTTCTTAATTGCACTGCCCATCCCAAATCCCTCGAGGGTATCATAAATCAAACTATGCGTCCCAAAACGCACAGTCGTAAGTCATCCATCCGTGATTATTGTTTTAGTGGCCGCCCCTCCCACGGAACCGTCCGCCTCTGCCTCCACGCCATTTGCCTCTTCCTCCTCCATGACGACCGCCGCCGCCGCCGCCGTGTCTACCATCATCTCTATCCCTCGGCATGTCCCTGCCGCGCTCGGATTCTTCGTCCCTGGGCGCCTCTACGCGCACTTCCTCCTCCTTCTCCTCGGACTTGAGAGTCGGCTTCTCCAGGTCCTTGGACCACTTTGGATGCGCCTCCTTGCACTCGGGGCCCTCAGGACAGAACCCGGCCAGGTAGAACACGCACAGCTTCCGGCGCACATGCTTCTTGGAGCAGTTGGGGCCAAGCGGGCAGAATCCCATGTCGTAGTGCGGGCAGGGGGGCAGGCGGCTCTGGGGGTCGATGTGTAGGTAGAGGCACTCGTCGCCGTTGGAGCAGTACCCATTGCGCATGAAGAAGTTGCACTCGGGCATCTTTCGCAGGTTGTACTCGTGGAGGAACTCGCAGTGCTCGCCCTTCTTGCAGAGGCCGCGCAGCCAGTGCTTGCAGACGAGGGAGTTGAGGCCGCCCGTGGGCTGCGAGACCTTGGCGTCGGCGACGTGTCGCTCAGGGCAGCGGGTGCCGTTGGGGCACTGCCCGGCCTGGAAGGCCTTGCATATCGGGCGATCGGGGGGCAGGCCGACCTGGTACGTTTGTCGGAGGAAGGGCGAGAAGCGGAAGTTGTAGGGGCCCGCGGAGTGGTCGAGGATGGACTTTGCGGCGGACGCTGTGGTGGTGGCCATGATGCGCGACGGGCTGCGGCCAGAGGGCCAGGTGGCGCGATTGATGCTTCTTCGCTGCGCTTCCAAGGGGCTGGGAGGGGGTTTCTGGCAGGGCGGCTCGAGCAGACGTGGTTGTGACGATGTGGCGTCGTCGAGACGTGTTGTTTGCGATTGAAATCAGCCAAGCTCGAGCTCTGCAATTTTGGGAACCAAGAGAAGCTTGCCGGGGCGGGTGACGTTAGTTCATTGTGGGGGGTGTTTGTCAGCTAGCAGCGCCGCGCCCACTGAACATCAACTTGCGTTTGCCACAGTGACTGACAGGCCATTAGTTATCTGACGAGCGATGTAACGGGGTTTTGGTTTCGCTGAGCACATTCCCGCCAGTAGATTGCTTGGAAAAGAGGAAAATATCAAAACTCGCATCTTGGCGTACATTTTAGAGCGGTTCGCGGCCTCTTGCTGGCCCCTCATGCCATGCTTCGGTTGCTCTCCCTTTGCATGACACCACGCCCAAGAAGGCATCGTGACTTACAACGGCAGGCAAGGAGCACGCAAGTAGAAGTGCATGTCTCCCCAAGGTGGGTAGCTTGAAAGAGCCCCCGGGCCGATATCGCAATAGAGGAGGACCGAACTATAAGAGAATTGGTAAACGAAACCACTGCTTGCATCGTATTTCAAAGGTATTTTGATCCAACAATTGATTGTATTTTTGGATCCTAGCAGAGCCTTGATTCCTTCTTTGCTTTCTTTTTTAGCCATTTTCATCGTATTTTATTTTAATTCTCCTCGATAAGTTTACGAAAAATTTATTATATCCCTCCTAGTCCTTCACAAATCTTTTTTATGTTTAGTTAGAAACATACGGCAGACTCAACCAGACATTCTGGGAGCGCCCGCCTCGGCCCACCAGGCACCTCGGATACAGTTATTATTGCTGATCTCTTTCGCCCTGACCAACAGCACAATCAAGTAGAAATGTTTTTAGGTCTAATTTAGATTAGATATTCTTGATGAAAGTAATAACAATCTTAGCTTCATGGTATTTTCGTATTGTATAATAAATTTAATATTATTACTATGGCTTTTTTACTTGATGTTGCTACCTAGTTGAGCTGTTCCCCTCCTCTCCCTCGTCAAGGGAACGAAAATCACTTTAATACCTTGGTAAACGAAACAACTACTTCAACATGAAACCTGCTCGTCGCTCGACCCTATTCCGATTCGTCGTCAACAAACATGGCCTCGTGCCCCGACGCTAAGTCCTGTCCGGCAGCCCTATCGTTCTTTTGCCCAAAGCAGACGCGACAGTTGACATATCGATGAACCCGGTTGTCCTCGAGAGCATCTCGCACCCCAGCAACAATGTCCTTTCTTTGCTCGGCCGACATGCCCAATGCCTCCAAAGGCTTCGCTGCAAACCCTTCGAGACTCTCCAGAATGCTAATCTTCATCAGCAGCCCCAAGGTCCTGAGCTTTTCGTTCCCGGCCCAGGTCGAGATGGGTACCTTCTTGGTCAGCACCCTGACCTTGTTGAAGCCGGCCCGTTCAAGGGTTTGCCTCAGGTTCTGCTTCCCATACGCCGCACACCCATATTCACGCATCCCTCGAGCACACATGTCGGCAAACACTCGGACCGAGTCATCATCCTCCATAGTGCCGTCATCACAGAGCACCGAGTGGTCAAACTCCTGAAATTCAATCCACCCCCCGTTTTTTATATTGCTGCTGCCGTCAGTTTATTCCCCGGCACGCCCCTCGCCCCTCGTCCCCGGGAGGCTTACCGGTAGGCACTGGCGACAACTGCATCCAGGTCGAGGAGCACGTCACAAACCCCCCTGAAATGTACGAGGTCAATGCCGCGGCCGTGCCTCCAGTCGGGATCCTCGCAATCTTCAATAAGCATCCGCGCATTAATTGGCATCCATTTCGGTTGGATTGGCGACAAGTCTGTGCCAACCACGCTCGCGCTTGGATACAAGTCCGCAACTTATACGAGTCAGCCATTGATGCGATGCAACAGAACAAGTGTATACCATACCATCTATCGCCCAGGTTCCTGCTCGGCTGCCTATGAGTAAAGGTGGGCCATCACGCTACATGGAAGCTCACCTGTGCCTGTACCGATGTCAAGGATACTACGCGGGAACTCGCCAATATCAGATAGGAAAAGTCTTCCATCCTATACGCAGGTCATCTACCAATAACTTCAGTGTATCAAGAGCTGCTGCGTATAGCGACGCTCCAGTGTGGTGAGAGATATACCATCAACTCGACCATCAGGGCATGCATGGTCTCTTCCCGGTGCTGCTCGGCGATGTCGTTCGGCAGTGGGTAGCGGCCACTCTTAAAGCTGTGGTATCGACGGCCATGCTCGAATTCATGCGCATGAATATCCGGGGGGACAGAGGTCGAATCGCAGGAACTAACATCTCCTTGAGACCCCTCACTGCCCTCGTCGTAAATCAGCTCAAACTCATCAGTGTCTTGGTCGGAAAGCGTGTTTATGGTGTCGACACCCGCCGTTGAAACAAGCGAGATGGAATATCGGTCGTGGATACTAGACATGGCGGCTTCGGTTTCTAGGATGAGTTACTTGGGAAGAGTCGGGGCTGGGAATCGGCAGGAACTGTGATCCGGTGCCATATATGCCATCCGAACCATGTCTTCGTAAGACTCAGAAACGCCACATAGGCCTGGCTTGTACAACAACCAACAGCTGGGAGTTCTGGGAATCCCGAGACGGGAAAGGGAACATGTCAACGAGTCATGGGACAATGCCATGCCTCAATCACAAGTGAAATCTACTCCACAGGGTCCTTGAGGCCGCGCTGATCCGCACTTGGTGTGTGGGCTTTTAGACGCCATTTGAGGATTTCGATGTGAGTGTTGGTGATTGCAATATGCACTTGAGGCGCCCAAACTCCTTTCAGTTCGCTTATTCGGTCAAGACTGTGAAGAGGGTGGAGGGAGGTGTGGAGTTGGTTAGTGCATCTCGCACGAAACGGCAATGAGCCTTCGCTGTTGGGCGTAACGGGATGTCAATTTTACAAAAAGGGGTTTCTGCATACAAAAGCATGCAGAACGCCTGCTCAGCGCGGCAGAGGAATATTTCAATGGCGCATCTCGTTCAACTTGCTACTCCGCCTCATCAAGAGCCTGATCTCGAGATCTGACTGATCGACCTGGCAGATACGCGAAACACTGCAAATCACCCAACGAGACCAGGGTTGGTCACAAATAAGGACTCCTTCCCTGCCCATTTATTCTTCAGCACACTCACAGCCCAGAGGCATGTTGCCGTCTCGCCAATCAGCATCGACCCCCAAATGAACACGGCCAAGCACTTAACCCTGGCACCAAGGTGCTTACCCTCTTGAGTATGTGGGACTCAATAACGCCTAGCTGTTTATCAGATAGGTCCTATGCAAACAAGCCGGCGGAAGCTGGTGTCTTTTCCGACGCTCGTTAGCGATCACGACTATGGTGAATGGAGGAGGGATAGCGCGTATGCACGTCGGTCGCTCGGGTCAACTGTCACATTCTTACTTGCTGTCTTCATTTGACACGGTCAGACGGAGCTTTTTTAACATTGTTCAAACCATGCCTGTGTCGGCAGCAGCAAATAAATGGCTATGTAACATGGCCTCAAAGTTGCAACATGGCAGCACGTTATTACACCAGGTTCCGCCGTCCATCGGCGCGCCAGCTAGTTAGTGCCCACTTCCCGACCGCGTTAGAGATGAATTGCGTTGCGCCGCGCCAGCTCAGAAGGATGACTACTCAGCAAAACGGCTCACCGGGTCGGTATGCATTGACCAGTCAATTAAAAATAACTGGTGTTATCCAGAAACGCGACACTCATTACGAATGTCCTGGGCATCATCAATTAATCGTTTGGATTGAAACATGCTGTGCCAACGTGGCATGCAGCTCACCAGTACACACAGTACGTACCCGTACCCAGCGTGCCCTGCCGAGTCCGTTTAGGAAGCTCATTTGTTATCATATTAATTTCGATCTTGGGAAACTGCAGCTCTCCTTTACCGACATCATTCAAGGGATATTCCCCGGCGACCAAGGGTCGTCTTGCTAGGTTGCCATGCGGAAGAAGCTCCAAAGTCAGGCCAGAATGACATGAAAGGTAAATCTCAGCACCCGGCCTCGCGCATCCGTCCACCGCCGCTAACCTCCGTGGCTGGTCTCAAGTTAACATTCAGGATGGCCCGCACATCATCGCCGCCACGCGTGTGGAGCTAGGCAACTGCTCCTTGGTTTCGGGGACGACGGGACCTTGGAGGGATGGCCTTTCAGAAGGTGAGGACGATTGATGGTGAGGTTTAGCGCCTGGCTCTGGCACAGCTTGGCAGTCAAGGCACGCCCAACAGGGAGGAGGGGACCTAAGCAAGAGCCGTCTCACGTCCACTGAATGTTGAGCCTGCATCCCTGGCGGTTTTCATTATGGAACCAAGCTCGCCATTTAGTGTGTTCCAAGTGTTCCGCAACCTTCCAGAACATCCATGGCAGGCGAGCCTGTGCGCCCAGGGATCCGCACGGCTCTCGTCGCCCATATCGGAAGCTGTGTTGGGCTGGGTTAGTTTGACTGCGTCTCGACTCCTCCCCTTGCTAACCCCATCCGCCTGGATCGTGCGTGCAGGACGGGGCTGCGACATGGAGACAGTCCTGTCTTTGAGGCAAAGGCGCGCAGCCGATGCGCTGCGGCTGCAGGAGCCGCAAGCCGCGTCGACAATGCAATGCCGATGAGGGTCGATGAATCGACATTTTTGTGGTTCGACATGACAATGTTGGCTGAGATTATGACCCCCGGGGCAATTCGAATTCCTGGCTCTGATCCTCCGGCGACCCCGGTCGTGGCCACGCCCCGTCGCCGTGAACAGAAATCTTACGCCTATATGCACCTTCTTGTCTCGAGACACTGCTCGGTGTCTTACCTGAGGAGACGCACGAGCATCTACACACACACATGCGCACAGCCGCACACACTGGCTCGTAGGCGCGCACGCCCAAATCTCACCCAGAACGGAACAGCGCCGCCTCCTTTGGGCTCAGCGTAGAAAGCACGGGTGTACGTGTCTTGTTCGGTTGGCCTGTCATTTGTTTCAAGTCTTTTTTTATATTATCAACATGGGGTCAAACCAGAGGGTGGCGCGTGAGGATCTGTTTCTTCGTCCGGTATGGCATCGAGGGCCCTCGAGAGAGGGAACGGGCGTGAACCAGATGACCTCGCTCAGCCAGCCTCGGTACTCTGATGATGGGCTCTGTC
Source organism: Calonectria multiphialidica (assembly GCA_020623665.1). NCBI lineage: Eukaryota > Fungi > Ascomycota > Sordariomycetes > Hypocreales > Nectriaceae > Calonectria > Calonectria multiphialidica. Next base: position 106,129 of record JAHVYC010000075.1, read on the forward strand.
TCCGATCAAGAGACAGAGTAAGCAGCCTTGCCGTAAAGCACGCGGGCCATCGCCCAATGTCGGGATGCCAAGTACGGATGGCGGCTAGAACATCCATCCACATCCAGCATCGCAAAGCAGGCCCGAATCAGTGTGGCCCCGGGACTTCAGTCGACTAATGAAACCCAGCAATGCCAACTAGCCGCGGCTCCGATGGGGAGCATCTTCCCACGGTCGCCCTTGGTCTTTGCTCAGCTACAAGTCGCCTCGCAGCACACCAACAAAGTGCGCGAGTCTCATCATCCATACCGACTTGACGGCTCCCCGCAATTATGTCATGCATCATGGTTTCGCGGTATCCTGGACCCTCCCGTAATTTGGACACTGGTCCCTGCTCCACCACCACACACCAGCCCGGAGCACCAACCAACTGGCCAACAACCTAAGGCAAGGTTCCCTCCTGTCTCCGCGCCTCCTCGGCGTGTTGCTGGTTTGGGATGTCTATATAGATCGTCAAATCCTTCTCGCCCACATCCTAAGGCTCCTTTTCCATCCCTGATGTGCGATTTTCCCTCTCCAATTCATTCTTCCTTTTGCCCCCCTTTGAGCTTGCTGTCAACGGGCTGGTGAGGCATTCTGTGTATAAAACCTCTCATACTCGCTCACAATTAGAACAATTTTTTGAGGCTTTCTGGGGTTTTTTTTTTTTTTTTTGGTTTTCTTTTTTGGCTCAGACCCTCTTCGAGACGGTCACCCAAGCCGGATTGTTCATTTCTTATTCAGGTCGACTTTTATTTATCGCCATCAACATCTTCATCATGAGTCCCTCGCGCAAGTCGCGGATCGCCTCGGGCGTCATGTACACCAATGCCGTCTACTTTCCCAACTTCCGGATATACCAAGGAGACACGCCCGGAATGCTCAACTACTCGTGCATCAACCATGTCTATTACGCGTATGCCAGTGTGTCCGCAGATGGCGGCGTTTTCGTGAGTTTCGCAAACCCTTCCTTATCTATGCAGGAGTTGCGGTCCGGCGGTTGAGGAACAACAGCACTGACTCGGGTCCTTGCTTTAGCTGAGCGATGAGTGGGCGGACGCTGGTGCTCCAGTCGACGGCGTCCAGGGAGGGCTGGGTTCCCTCATGCACCTCAAACAGAAGCACCCTCATCTCCAGGTTATCCTATCCATCGGGGGTGGGAATTCTTCCGAGGTGTTTCCACTGGTAGCGTCCAATACGTTACTCCGCGACAACTTTGCCCGGTCGGCCCGTGGGCTCGTTGAGGCGTCGGGCTTAGATGGAATTGACAGTGAGTCTCCGCCCACGGTGTGTCCTTTCTTTTGTGGACACCGAGAATCTAACTACCTGCAAAAAAGTCGCATGGGAATACCCCTGTGATGCCAAGATGGGTCACGACTTTCTCGCCCTGCTAGCCGCCGTTCGTATTCATCTCCCGGAAGACCAATTCATCCTCACGGCCGCCCTCCCAGCAAGCAAAGCCGTACTGCAATTACTCGATGTGGGAGTTATCTCCGACTATCTCGATTTTGTGAATTTGATGGCCTACGACTTTTTCGGAGACTGGACGCCGAAAAGCGGCCACCACGCCCAGCTCTACGCATTGAGCAAAGACGAAACGTCTGGGTCGTCAGGGGTATCGTACCTCATGTCCCACGGGTTCCCAGCGCACAAGATCCTCCTCGGAATCCCAACTTATGGACGAAGTTTCATGCACGCCACCGGCCCCGGCCAAAAGTTCCGAGGCGTTGGCAGCGAGGACGGCTCCTTCGAGTACAACCAACTCCCCCGCAAAGGTTGCAAAGAGGTTGTCGACAAGCGTCATGTCGCAGCCCAGTGTGTCGGGTCCGACGGCGGTTTCGTCACATATGACAACCCGGACACGGTTAAAATCAAAGCGGGATTCTGCAAACAGAAAGGACTAGGGGTAAGTCACAAGAATGGATAATTGGCCCTGGAGGGGCGGGCGCGTTTGTGGTGTTGTTGATGTCTTGTTTTTGCTTTTTTTGGGTTCCAAGACATAATCGGCGTGTTCCTCACACTGCAACCCCCCACCCGCCGATGTGCATGTTTTAGTTGCCGAGCTAGTTTGCTGACTGACAATGGTTATAGGGCCTCTTTTATTGGAACGGCCCTGCTGACTCGAGAGAAAAGTCCAGGAGCTTGATTGCGGCTGGTTTCCGCGCACTGCACTCGTCCTGAAGGAGGTGGGAAGAGCAGGATCTCGCTCTCATCATTCCCACGTAATGATCTGAATGCCTGTTTTTTTTACCTGCGGTCTGCGGCTTGCAAATAGAGTGGTTCCGGGATGGCGTTGAGGCAAAGATATCAATGAGGAGCATTTCTTGGCGTTCTTTTTTTTTTTTTACATTTTTATCAACTTTTTTCACACTGGCTTCTTGATCTCTCTCTCCCTACGTGTTGCTTTGGTCAGATGCATTGGTTCTTGGAGTGACTTACATCAATCCATTTCCCCCAGAGGGAAGTATAAATATGGGATGGGCGGCAAGCGTCATAATTATGCCAGCATGACCAACAGCATGGGGTCGGTTATTCCTGAATTTAGATCACAAGTGCACAATAAAATGAGTTGGCGTTTTTTTCTTCCTGTCCGTCTGCGAGGGGTTTCTGCCTCCTCGGCGTATTCGTCTCCAGTCATTGAGGCTTCCTCGCACCCCCAGCACTAGGCTGTCTTCTCGTGTTGCACTTTTGGCACCAGCACACGCGCACCATATGTCATGCTTACCGAGTCCACGAGCGAGATTCGTTCGTTCCATGGCTACGGCATTGCATCATTGGGACCATTGGAAACACGCCACGAGTCGGATGGAGAGACGGTTTCCCGGGCTGGCGGTCCAATCTAAACGACTGCAGCGAATCCCTGAGTGCGGTGCTGGTGGTGTCTAGAGTTTTTAATCGGCAGGCAACGACCCTCGTGGCATCACGCAGGCGCTGCTCGGTTGGGTGTGTAGCCTGCGGAGGGCAAATGGGTGCGACGTAATGTCGCATCACTGCATGGCTCGGCCCCCCCACGAAAGGCCGCGATGCGAATGCAGGTCGAAGTGGGAGTGGGAGGGATCGATCCCGCCGGCCGGCTGCGGGACGACGTACATGGCTGTTTCCACCTTGGGCCTCCCGGGGGCCAGTTGATGATGATGGTCTCAAGGATTACCAAGGATTACCCAAAGAGGCATAAACCAGACGGTCCCCGACACTGCGTCACAGGAAGTTTTTTTGCCGTCATTGTTACTACCGTACGTATATGCTTCGACGAGGGCGGACGAACGGGCTGGGAGGGCTGCTTGCTGCAGGCTCCGACGCTCACATGTCAGGTCACGCTACCCCAACACATGGTCGCAGTGACGGTTTCCACGTGGCGATAAGATAAGGCGGCCCCAGGCATCTTCCGTCACCCGCAGGCCTCAACGGAGCTCAACCTTGTGCAACGATCGACAGTTCTTTCATCACAAGAGGTGCAACGGCGTAGGATATCCATCATAGAGGAGCCATTGCCCCCAAAAATGCTCCCGGAGCGGTAGTTGTCGGCTCTAATCACACCCACCACCACCCACGCTGCTCCCTCCCCCCCTCCGCGACCCCGTTCAACATGTCCGGAACCGAGAGGGATCCATCCCCACCCACGACGGCCGCCGAGCCATCGGAGCTCCTCCATCATGGCACCGATGACCCCGAGGAGACGTCGCAGCCGATGCCTCCATTTGAGCCGCTCTTTACCCTTTTGACCAATGCCACCACGAACACGACTGTCCACCCACACGTTCAATACGTCTTCTCCGACGACGACCCCTCCATCCTGGACGCCGCCTCGTCAGGTGACCCTTCGCACCGCGCCCTCGTCGTCGATCTGGCGCCCGCGTTCGAGGGTTCCCAAAACCGCTGGGCGGTGTCGTGGGCGTCGAGCCTGAGCCCGCACTTTGCCGTGACGGGGTCCAGCGTCGCCGTGCAGCAGAACGAGGGCGACGATGCCGCCGACGACGACCGCCGCGGCGCGGGATCCCTCATGCTTCGCGTCAAGGGAGTCGAGCGCGAGCCCGTGGAAATGCGCCCCGACAGCCTGCCGAACTCTGGCAGCGGCGCGCTGGGTCGTGAGGACGTGGAGGGGCTGGCCGAGGACTTTCGGCGTCGCATGGGGGTCTTGAAAAAGGTGGTTGACGAAGGCGAAAAAAGGCGTGCGATTGTGGGACAGCAAGAACAGCAGGAACAGCAGGAGCAGGAGCAGGTATCCAGAGGGCGAAGTCCGAATGTGCCTGAAATAGCGACGGCGGCGGCTGAGGAAGAGGATGGACAGGAGAAAGCCAAAGCAGAAGAAGAATGAACTTTCAGATGGGCATCGTTGAAGGGATTCTCGAGCTCTACATCTCAATGCCCAAGCAAGAAAAAAACATACGGGCCTTTGAGCTAGCCGCCTTTTCCTCGCAGGTATGCCGGTATAGATGATTGGAATGTCATTAACCTAGCTAACGGCCACAGGGAACGGCGCTCCCACATTTGGGACATATGGAATGACCAGACAAAGGGTAACAAACGACACAGCATGAAAGAGGTGAGCCAGACACCTTGTAATATCATGGCAAATTGGCGTATCGGATTGTTCTAGCATAGATATCTTGACTAGTCGCATTTGTCGAATTTAGTTCGAGTCCTTGGGACTCTTACTGCTACCAACTAATTGATACTTTGGGGCGTGTCGGCCCTCCTACACTCAGTTGAGTAATGACACGCAATCAGTCACATAGACACGGATAGTGCAGCCGTTGGTAGAAACCTCACAAATAATTATGTACCGAGTGAGACAAGACGTATTCGTATCCGTACAAACGAAAGAAGATGGTGATTACAACTCATACTATGAACGCCCCTAAGTAATGCCATGGACAAGAACAACTCCAAAAAGGGAATTCGAACAGCCCCCTTCGCCTCCTTCCAAAAGGCAGTAAAAAATAAGCAACGGGCATTGAGGGCTCCAACAAGCAAAATACGAGCGAGATATGATCCAAGCGATAGTAAGCAAGCAGCAACAAAAAAAAACCAAACGACTGGCAGGGGTTGCCCGCGTGACCCCCTCCATTGTACCCTTCGCATCTTGCGCAAGAGGGTGCATTTTTTATCCTCCCTCGCTCCCTGGCATATATATTTCCAGTGTAAAATAAAATAATAAACAGGCGAGTTGGTCTGGGTATATATACGACCAACACGTCAAATTACCTCAGCTCATCCTTGATAGTGTCGCGCGATTTGGGGAAGGTGCAGTCGCCTGTTGGCGAGCTTCTCGAAGATGGCGGGCACAGATTCCTGGTTACGAGCGGCCAGGTGCTTGACAACCTCGAGGGAATCAGCGGTAAGGCTTCGGGATGCAAGGCTTCGCTTGCTGTTGTTGTTGCCCTTGACGACGAAGATGTAGATGAGAACGATGATGACAATGACCACAATGATAGCAACTGGCTCCAGTTAGTAAATCCATTCGGTTCTCGACACACAATTAGCCACATACCGCAAATACCCAGGCAGATCCACTTCTTCTTGCGAGTCTTGCGGGCAGTGTTGACAGCCACACCAATCTCCTCGTTACCCTTGTCGAGGTTTTCCACGACCTCTTCGGCCTTGGCCTCAATCTGGGTGACGGCAACCTCCTGCTGGACGACGAGAGTGTCCATGTCCTGGAACAGCTGAGCCAGCTCAACCATCTGCTGCTCAATCTTGACGAGGGCAGCGTGTCGGTCCTGGACAGCGCTGAGGGCGGCACGGGCACGACCCTGTCGGTCGCTCTGCATCAAGGCCTGGCTGAAGATCTGACCTCCGGAGGTATCCTCAACGGCAGCGCGGACCTCATCCTCAGAAGCATCGGGCTTGACGATGCGGTACTGGCGAGCCATCTGGTCCTGAGTACGCTTGCGGAACTGCGACTCGACCTGCTGGTACTGGGTGATGGCCTGCTTGAGGCGGCGATCGACGCGGCCGACCTGGGGGCTGTTCTTGGCGCTCTGGGATTCTGGGTTGGACTTCACAATGCGCACACGCTCAGTGAGGCTTCGGTAGAGGGCCATTGTCTCGGTGGAGAGGCCATCGAGCTGGCGGTTGGCCTGGCTTGAAGAAGAGCTGTCGGCATCGTCGAGGGTGCGCTGCTGGATCATGCGAAGCTGCTCCAGGTTCTGCTCGACGGTGTCGATGCCACGATCGATATCACGGCACTCGTTCAGGATGGCATTGGGGTCGGTCTGGGCCATACCACCAGCGTTGTGGGCCAGGGGAGCGAGTTCGTGGGAGCCTTCTAAGTGTCAGTTGGAAAGCTGCTCTCCTGGTGGCATCGCGCCACGGCAGGTGTAAAATCTCACCTCCTCCATATCCTCCCTGAGAGTCATATCCGCTGTTGTAGCCACCATTGTTGTAACCATTTCCGCCCTGGTCGTAGGGGTTCTGTCCGCCGTATCTGTGCATATCATTGTCAGTCAGGGGTTTGGGGCGCGTTTGGGACGTGCGCGACGGTCGCAGAATGGGGGAACTAACCCGTACTGTTGTTGTTCACCAGACATGGTCAGCAAATTTGATCAAAAAAATGTGGTTTGAGAACGAGGGCACGAATGGAGAGAAGATTGGAAAGCAGCGACAAACGAGCTAGCGGTTGCTACATCAATATGAAGATGTAGTACGCCAGCGGCGCCATTTGGGTTGCTCGGTAGCAAAGTATAGGGGGCTGGACTTGATTGGTATGGAAGGGGGAGGAGGCCAAACTCACACTCATTGCGGGCAACTAATTAGGTAGAGTCGATAGTTTAAAAAGGGACAATGACGGTATGGGATCGTCGTGCAAAAGATTGAATTACGCCTCAACCTCGTACCGTTATGGCGTTGAATCTGGAATCGGCCAGTCGTATCGTGTCGTCTCGGGTCGGGTCGTCTCGCCAGAAAGGGGGAGGAGGAATCTCGTCGCGCAGCAAAGAGGACCGGGGAATGGGGTTGCGAGGACGAGGGCGAGAGAAAGCGAATGTCAAGGCGAGGCAAAGAAAGAAAAAAGAATTTGAAGGATGGTGGGGGAGGACTTGGAAAAAGGAACTGAGACGGGATGGAGTGAGCGAAGGCGAGGTGGGAAGGGGACGAGACGACAAGTGAGCCTGAGCCAGAGCAAGTGAGAACTAGCGTGGTCAGTGAGAGTTGGAGGCGCTGGCGCTGGTTGGGCTGGGGCCCAGTGGCGGCTGAGTACCGGCGAGGTACTTTGCGCTATTGGCTGCAGGTGCTGAATGCATGCAGGTTCGCTGGCTGAGGGGTTCTGGGGAAGGCAGTGGTACAGGGGTGCTGCCTGTGCTGTTCAGGGCCGAACAGGGAACACAACACGGTAAGCTAGCGGGATAATTCCCCTAAGAGGCTCCCAAAACCCTGCTGAATCGCCCCTTGTGCCAGGCTCCCTCTCCCTTCGTACCCTCCAAGTACCCAGCAATCCATTCGCCCCGGCCTTCGCAATCTCGCAAAACCCCAACCCTATTTCGCTGCCAGATCAGCATGACCCCTGCGACGCGCCCGTCCCCTGAGCAGCCAGGCTCCAGTCAATGAGGTGCCATGGATGTCGACTCTCACTTTTTTTTTTTCCCTCTTACCCTCGCCCATCCATTGATACGATACGTAAAAGACGAGACTCTCGTGCTACACCGCCGGTGCCCCGTCGTCAATGCAACATGACAATCTTGGGCTCCTCAGCCCTACCTGGGACTAAGAGCTGCCCATCACCAGACCCAGCCACAAAGAGCTCGAAAGGAGCTCAGATTGGCGCCATCTGCGAGCCAAAAAGAGGGTAAATGTGCCACCGATTTGGGGCCGCTGGAAGCCACTCGCAAGCCACTCGGACGCGGCGTCTGCGCGCCCATGGCCCATGGCCCATGGAGACAGACGTCTGAGAGGTGCTGCTGCTGCAGATGGCCGGATCCCAGCGCTACCCTGGGCCAATTAGGGGTCGCCAGTTCCCACTGTTTCATCCTGTCCGCCTTGGCCTTGGTCGAGTGCCTTCAATTTGTTACATCACTTTTTTTTCGTGGCCCGAGTGCCAACGACTTTGATTGCGAAATAGCAGAGATCATCACTCCCCCATCCAAAATCCCGTATTGACGGAACCATCCATTAAAGAAGGCAAGGGCAAGCAGGAAAGAGAAGGTGAGGAAAATGTCGCATCACAATACCGAGTGCCGTCGTCCGGAATGCAAGCCCGCCAGATGAAAAAATGCAAACGCTCCGCCACGCACATCAACAGGCGACATGTAGGCTGACAGTAGGGAAAGCCTCAATCGGGGGCGCTAATCCCTTCAGCTCGAGGTCCCCGCCAGCGCCACGCAGTCAGCAGCACACCACTAGGTATGTGCTAAATAAGCACAAGCACAAGCAGCAGCAAACAGCAATAGCAACAGTCGCAGCCAGCTAAGCGGCTCGCTAGCTGGAACTGGGTTGGGCTGTGGCTGGGCTAGAACTGGACTGCTCTGCAACTGGTGGGCTTCCTTTCCAGTTTCTGCCCCCAAAAGAATGCCGCCGCCGTACGTGTAAATTTACGGAGCACAGCACGTACGCAGTAATGCCCGCCCACGGCACAAACCGGGGTCTCGAACAACAAGCTTCGCCGCGTGGGGTCTCGTCGGCGTCTGATGGATTCGCCAGTGGAGTTTGTCGCAAGGATCCCAAATTGGCGTCTCAGAAAGCGTCCCAACCCTTGTTTGATGATCGTCAACGGCACATTTCTCTTGCTCTGCGTGTCGGACACAGAAAATGTGCTGTCTGGGAATTGCCCGCCTCTATTATTAGACATTCCCGGCAATCGCTAGCAATCGCTCGCTCGCTCGCTATCGGTTCTTCTGCAGCGCATCTCTTACGCGTACGGATACTCCGTATGCGACAAACGGCGTCTTGTCCAGCATTATTTCAGGGCCTCGCCTGCCCGCTCGCTCGCTCGCTAGCTAGCCATGCTGTGTGTGTCTGTGTCGCATCGCATCCCCGGCACTCCACACCACACCACCCCGTGAAGCATGTGAATAAGCTGACACGCCTCCACATTGGCTGACCTGGTGCGTTCAGCTATCCAGCATAGTCCCTGACAAAGAAAGTCGCCCGTCACCGCCCATCCAACACGCGACCTCGAGACCGATGCCAGGTGAAGCACCATGACGGGTCATGTTTGCATAGCAAATTTCCCCTAATTAAGCCTTGCCCAGAGAACCCGTCTCTGCGGAACAGGCCCCGCGCTAGCTTCTTGGCACCGCCAGTAAACTCTTCCAGCATGTCTTCTTCCGCAACCGTCCACAGGCGAACCGAACGACACGATCGAGAGTAAATCGAAGCGACACTATTGGCTACTTCGAGCAGGCCTGGTTTTTTCGTCTCAATGCCAGTTGAAACATGCATGTCTTAAAGTGACACACCATCCTGAAACTCATCGACCTCCATTCACGGGTACGGGTGTGTATCACCCGTCCAGTATATTCCAACGTCCTCAACGTCCCCGATAGACCTTTTTTTGTTAAATGAATCGTATATTTCTTAAATTCACTAAGCTTATAACACCTCGGGCAACCTCATCTAAACTCCTGTTCCCATTATACCACGCCTGTCGAAAACTTACGCCACGGCATATGCAGATACATAGCTAACACTCATGTCGTCGGGATATTCCACAAGATTGCTTCGGTCGTATTGAATGATACCAAATCGACCTTTATCTTCAAATCCAGGCTCATTACGCAGAATCTCCAGGGCCGCCATCATCACACCAATAGGATGTCGTCCACAGACTGTATTTCCCGTCTGCTTCAAGCTGTCCCGGAATGCATTATGATTACCGCTTTTCACAGCGTCCATGGCGGCCTCGTCAATAACTCGGATAGTTTCATGAATGGGCGGGCCGTTGGGCTTCGAATCTGATCGGCGAAGCTTGATGAGATGCGACGGGCTGAGAGTGGGTGAGTATACTGAGTAGCCGAATTGATCATCGCCCCAGTGACAAAAGTCGGAGCTGATGATGAAGGCGTTCTCGGGATCTTTGAGGTATGGAACAAGCGTGCGCCCAATATTCTTCTCCTGGTTACCATTGTTGGACCCGATCAAAATGGGCACAATGGTTGGGAAGTTTTCCGGCGACCCGAAAGTCTCTTGAAGTCGGAGATAGAGGTAGGGCATGTGCATCTCCAGAGAGTGTTCCCTGACTTCATTTCTGTTTGGCATGTCGTCCATATCAGCTGCCTCTTTTATCTGCTGTGACACATCTCGGTCGATCGTCAGGTCGCCAAAGGGAGTCGCGTACTTTCCGAACGTCGTCGCCGCACTGCCCTCGAGGTAGTAAGTATGAGACGGGCCAAGCACAAAGACACGCTTCGCCTTGCTGAGATCAAGCGTCTTGTATGCCCATGCTGCGCATTCACCCGAGTAGGAATATCCAGCATGGCTGGCATGAGATGTGTTAGCTATGGCCAAGGTCTCGGAAGGTGGTGTGATAGGTGTGGGTGCTCACGGAGCAATGACGATACGGGCTCCAGGAATAGGCACAGAAACCCCGTCGATGCTTCCAGGTACTTTGGCCAGGAATCCCTCGAGCATCTCCCTCAAGGTCTTTGGGTCGGCCTCGTACCACGAACCCGCCTTGGCCGCCGGTCGAGTCGTCATGACGATGGTGTCGATCGGGTGGTGGTGCAGGGCACAGCAGGAATACGTATGAAGATGAAATGATCTCCTCTATCTAAGGAAAAGCTTGAGCTAGAATCGAGATTCACGTCGGTAAAGTCAAAGGATGCTCAAGAAGATTGATGAAGGTAAGCTCCAAGCGCAGGCATGATGGTCGTAGAGCTTGCCCCGCCCGGAAGGCGGGGTCGCGCGGGAGCTGCATGACGAAAGCAGGCGATGGTTGGGAGAAGTCATGATGATTGGTGCCAGCCGAGGGACAAAATACTCATTTTGGCACCGCCAAGTAACCACCCAATCATGCTCGCTTTTAGTCCCCAATATATTCATCACACATGTTACACTCATACATACCATTCCCCGAGCTACATACTCTCGAGCTTCAGCACTTTTCTTTTTAGCCCTCAGTCCATGATCCCGGCATCACCACAGTCTCCTTCTCAATCAGCTCCCAGAACTGGGCCGCCATCCACTCAAACTCCGGGGCCCATAGAACTCGCCAGTCCTCCGGGTGCGGCCCGACTCTAAGATCTATTATCCGTATTGGGATCCAATTATTCTCGCCATGCCCCTCCTCTTTCCATTCGTGAGTCTGCAGGCGCAAACCAACTACGCCCGGCGCTGCTGCGTTTCGTATCGTGCTCCTGGATGATGTAATCGCATCGGCATCCAGCGCACCCCTCGTCTGTTCCCTCAGAATCAGGGCCTCCTGCTTCCCATACTCGGCCAAGTCCACCCCTGCCTCCTTCAGATCGGCAGCCCACCGTCTGACACTCCCTTGTATCGCGTTTTCCCAGTGCACGAAGGAGAAGTACGGAGACATGTAACAGATAACTCCCCCAATGACTGAAATCAACGGTGTCCCTCTCCATACTGTCACATGGTGAATATCCCAGGGGGTCACAGTCTCGATGCTGTGAAGGCTGGCATTGCTCGAAACCGAAGCCACTTTGGTGACCAGTTTGCTCCACTCTTCTCTGTATACACCCAACCGTCCCATTTGCCGTAGCCTCTCGTACGGAAGATCCACGTCGGCGTATCGAGAGCCCAGGGCTACTGCGACCGAGTGAACGAGAGAAAGCCTTTCACGAATTGATATATCAACGTCAGAGCTGGATACCTCGAGACGCTCTGATAAGAGAGTTAACAAGGTCCGAGGGCTTCCTATTATGAAAGACCCGTGGCGAAAAGCCTCAAGGCGGTTTCTAAGTGGGCCGGTGTAGAATTTGGGCAAGAATCTCCTCCGGAAGGTAAGCACAAATTCGTCTCCATTCGCCCATTCTTGCAGAAACTCGAAGAGCTGCAAAATCATGGTGCTCTCTGGGTCGTCAAGGTATGAATGGAACAGCTGTACTATCCTCTCCCAGTGGTCTTGAGACTTGGAGTCTTCAATGCCTCGGTTGGCATTGTTGGGCTTATAAACAAACTCTGCAATTGGGCTCCTAGCACTCTTGTTAGTGTTGATTCATAGAGGCCTCAGCTATAATGACACTTGCCGATCCCCCCCTTGTTCAATCAGACATTCCTGGAGCCCAAGACCGAGTAGAAGTTTGCACATTTCGTATTTTCTACTATTTGCAGCGTGCTCTCTATTTCTTAGCCACATTTCGTAAAAGCACAAGGCGAACTCACGTGTAAAAGAGATGCCCCATTCTGGTCCTTGTCGAAGGGGGATGCCTGGCGGTTTCTAAAGAGTTCCAAGACACGATTCGTATCGCCACTCCTGACCCTCGCCATTATTTCCGAGGTCGCCGGCACGACGTTGTAAACCCGGTAGCTATAGGTCCAACCAGCCAGAGATGGCCGGGACGAGAACTCGAATACCGATTGCGAAAGCCAGCTGGGCCATTGCAGATAGGCCTGCCATCCCCCCCTACTATAGCTTGAAGTCAATGCAAACCTTCCAACCTTTGAGGGGGCGTAGTTCTTCTTCATTTCTCGTGCCATTTTTAATTGGAGGCCGGGGCTCTGCTCATCCGCCGAGGACTCGTATTTTGCTTCTTCTCCATCATGCTCGTCTTTCTTCGTAGATTTGGCAGGGATGAGGGATAGATCTTTGGCTGCTTGTACTCCATCTAAATATGCAATCAAGTCGCTCGTGACTTTGCTGGAAATAAGTTCGGGACTGCGTCTCGCCAGTGCCCTTTTTCCACTTCAGTAAATATAGTTTTGCAAATGTCTTAATCGCAAACTTACATTTGATACGCCTGAATGGAAACTTGCAGCAGTTCAAAGGATCGATTCAGCCGCTGCTGATAACGCTCGAGGGCGTCCTTTTTAATTACAATCTTGGCCAGCTTCACCTTGCCCTTGAAGCCCTTCTTTCCCTCCATCTGTGAGCTCATGTCCACGACCAGACTGTTCAGCGCTTCATATGCGCGTCTCGTTACCGCAAGACTGCTCTTGACGGAGGCTTCTCTCCGAAACGATGGTGGGCCGTCGGAAGCGAGCTGCTCTTCAATATCCTCGAACAGGAAGCCGATGGCCTCCATGTCCGAGAGCATATCCCGAACCTCGTCGGGGAGGTCCTTGACTTGATCCCATAACAGGCTAGCCCGGGCGATGCAGTCGGCGGTCTGCGAAGCAACCCGCACAAAGGCCACCATGCTGGTGGTCTTGTCCATGTCGACTATCCCACGGCGCACCAATACATGGATCGGGCATCAGACAGGGAAGAGAAAGGCGAGGGTTCTTCGACAGATTACGGCCACGAGCCTTGCTCGACGGGAACTGGGTGTCTTCAATCAGGCACAATTGGGAAACACTGCCTCCAAAGAGGCTCTGCCCTGGTGACTGGACTCATAGCCGCGCAGGGTGTTCTTTTTTTGGGTGGTACGGTAACACGCAGGGGTTGTTGCAGGACAGGCAGACACGGCAACCAACAGTAAAAGTTCATTCGCTAGCGATTGAATCTACTGGGCCAGCTACAGCGAGGTGCATGAACGTGGGCGGCAAAAAAACAATCGGGGGAGGACACACTACGCGCGAGCGGGGGGAGCGAGCTGAGCTGTTCCAACAAGCATTCAAAAGGTTTTTTTTTTTTCTATGAGATCATGCCACATTCTTTTACTTCGGAGATTTGGTTTTAGGGGGAAACCTCTCAGCTTCATACGGCCCTTCAGCTTGCCGACTAAAGACGCCACTGACGGTGAGGTTTGGCAATCGAGGCTTCTGGTGTGACACACAAAATAGCTGCGGGTTAACTTAGCAGCGGTGCGGGCCGCTGGAAGCCAAAGCGCTAAGCCCAGCGCGTACGGTTTAATACTTCACCGCCGGACAAGGTGGTGTACAGGTTTGCGCATCTAGCGACGACTAATTCCAAAATAGTTTCCATGCTGCTCCTCCTCTTTGATCTTGGAAAATGCACCATCTCCGGGAAGTGACAAACCGAAACATGCATGTGCATGTACCTGGGTTTGGGCCAATTTCCCAACGTGCGATATGCAGCTACCCTAGAGTACATTCATAGCTTCATGACTCGCATCCATTTTTTAGATCCCGATTAAAGTTTGCCGGTTTTCTTCACGATCTACGCATCTGAGAAACTTGGTGGCTTGGCTGATTTTCCTGTATCAAAGGGTTATCAAATGCCCGTTGTTCGTATCGGTGTCCAAGTAATATTGTTTATCAACAAGCACACGCTATGCTAGCAATCTGTTTAAAAATAAGCGATGTGAAACATCAAACACTAAAAACATCCAACATTACATGGGATAATTTGAATTCCCACCAGTCTTGCTGTCTACATCACATCATATATCCCTGTTGTGGCATTTGCTTGCGCATTGTGTATTGTCTCGCCCGTCAATAGCTCAAGCCATCAGGCGAGAGGCGTTAACCCCCATGAGATATGCGGGTATCTACCTCATTTGAGATCCCGATACGTGACACAAGCCAAGTTGTTTGGGCATTTACACTACTATCATAATCCATCGCTACGATTTAAACTAGTCGGACTGTGTGACAACCTGGGTAGGATGATGCAGCAAGCAGCCGATTGGGCTTGGCCGTTGCCGTTCAGCAAGCCACGGGCAAGCCAGGCGGAAGCTGAAAACAAACCCGAGCCAACTGACACCGCGCAAAAAAGCCATACAGCGTAATATTCGATAGTCGCAGCAGAACTCGAAAACTAGAGGCCGTGGCTGGCATGAAAAGCAGGTTGGCGTGTCATTGCCTGAAACCAAAATAAAACAAGATTAAAAAAAAAACAAATGGCTTGGTGACTGTGGACGGGCCTCGAACATGCGGGAACACTCATGGCATAGGCAAACGGCGACGGTTGAGATCTGGGATTTATCTTGCGTGGCGTTTTTGTCACAGCTGAGCACGTACGATCAATTTAACCCCAGCCAGCCCGACCCGTTCGTGGCAGGTGGGTTCGTTCCGGGGCGGAGACGAAGCTCAGATGGGGTTGAGCGGATCCCGGCCGGGGATACAGCGGCAACTACTCGTCGTCATGACTTGGCCGATCGAGTCTCTGTAAATCACCAAGGGCCCAGATATCACAGTCCCTCTTGGCGACAACAGCGGCAATGTCATGCTCGGGAAGGCGGCGGCATGGCCCAGCTGACGTCTCCCCCGTGCTCCGGTCCAATCGGGCAGAAAACGTCGTCTGGTAGCTGTTGGTTGGGTGTCTTGACACCGAAGCCGGAGGAGGCCCTGGTGGTAACAGGTGACCGGGAATTTGGGGATCCGTCCCGAAGACGTCCCGAACCGACCAGGAGCCTGGACAGATGGGAGGAGGCCATCTCCACTTGTTATTTTTTTCTCGACGGCAGCGGAATCATCAAGTGGGATTCGGCTCAAGGATGGGTTTTGGGAGCTCCTCTCGCGGAAACCCCGAGCCCACCGCGGTGGGGGTGGCTGCGTGCGATGAATCCGCTTCAGTTTAGGAGTGTGACCGGGGGCCCCTCTTTACGGAGCAACTTTTTTTCTCTCTTAAGAATTGGCCTCGCCTTACGATTGGGTCACTCGTGTTCCGAAGAGGTTGGCTCGGGCTCTGATATCCATGGAACAAGAAAGTTTTCACTTGTGTGGGAGCATTGATAATCAATACGTACCTTTGTGAGAACCCGTGTCGGCGAGTGTCCGACATGCATGTGGTGTTTTGCTTCTGAGTGTTTACTTGGTTGGCCGGAAAAAACGTCGTGGAGTCGTTTGTCATGGATCGGATGGGTGACAGGGGTCATTGGCTTGTCAAGCCGATGAATTTTCCTTTTGCTGTCAAATCGGGTCGTTTTCAGAAACCAACGGCGTATGCAGGTGCGTGTGTGAGTGGTACATGTCAACCTGATCGTGTACGTGTGTGTGCGCGTGTGTTTGTGCGTGTGTATATGTGCGGGCGTCGGTACGTTTGGTACGTAGTGCGCAGCGCAGGGCGGCAGTGGTGGTGGTGGTGGTAGTAGCAGTGGTGATACCTGATGATAATAATGATGGACATTGACATTGACATGGGCATGGAGAAGAAGCAAAATGTGTTCTGTAGACCAGCAGAGCTTTGACCGCAGCGAGCCCAGTGGCCAAGCCTGTTGGAATGAGAGTTGAACTTTTGCATGCGTTAGTAGCCAGGGCCCGGGTATTTCCCTGCCTGAGCTTTGATGCTGGACCCGGCGAAGCGTATTCTCGGACGCATACGTACGGATACTTTTGCGCAGGTACGTGCCGTGCTCTGCTTATCTGTGTGGCCTCTGTGGCCCAGGCAGGTTAGGGTGGTCTCGGTGCTCTCGCCTCGAGCTAAGAGACCGGCGGCCATTCCTAATAGTCTCAGCCATCAAATAAGCCTTTTTTTCGCCGATTGTCCATTCACTGCCCCAAGCTGTTACGCTATTGAATCTCAAGCTTTGCCACTTGAATTCAAGCCACGGCTCTAACGCAGCTACCGCAATCTCGAGCGGAGCCCGAGGCGCCTGACAAGGTGCTCTGGACTTTGTTTTTCTTTTCTGGCTTCCCGACCCGTTTCCCTTCTCCCATCCCGCCTTGAATAGCTCCCACTTTGCGAGCCGTTTGCCCCTTTCCCTCCTCTTCCTCATCTTTCTTTCCTTCCTTTAGTTCCACTTCTTCATCTGTCTCTCCTCCCTAAATTCCCCAGGGTCCCCTTTGCCAATTGCGCATCCAAGACAGATCCTCCCCATTTTTTTTTTCTTTCTCTTCCTTGTTCGTTCTCCGGCCGCCTCTGCTCCCTGGCGTCGTCTCCTCTCCTTTACGTCTCCGAAGCACGCTTGCATACATAAATAATACCACCATACCCTTGTCTCACACAACCCTCGGCGCCCTGATAAGTGGACTCGGACCCGCGATTCCAGCCAAAAGGGAGAGATCGTTCGGTTCCCATCGCCCGTCGCATCCATTCCGTCATCACAGACACTAAACCAACTTGAAATCTCGCTCCTCCCCGCCCACCAACGAAACTCTCTTTTCCTCTCTTTTACATCCATCATCCACCCATCTCCCGCCTGGCCGCCTTCAATTCCTCCCAGGCACTGAGCATCGACCCGCCATTGCTGCAGCGCCTACTCCGGCGCCTTCATCCTCGTCATCATGGGCATCCTCCAGAAGATGGCGTGGTCCAAGAGCACCCGCATCAAGGTCATGATCGGACTTGACACGGCTTTTTTCCTGCTCGAGCTCACCACCGGTTTCCTCGCCCACTCTCTTGCGCTTATGGCCGACGCGTTCCACATGGTTAGCATTTACGCGCACACTTATATGATATCTTTTTTTACTGACTATTCGTGTAGCTCAATGACATCATTTCTCTGATCATTGGTCTCTGGGCTGTGTCAGCCGCGCAAAAAGCAACCACCGACGAATTCACCTTTGGTGTAGGCATTGTCCCCGCGGTCCCGGATCGCAACTTGTCGCATGGCTAATCTGTTTCTAGTGGGTTCGCGCCGAGATCCTGGGTGCATTTTTCAACGCCGTTTTCCTTATCGCCCTCTGTGTTTCCATTCTGCTCGAGGCCCTGACCCGATTCATCGAGCCCCCGGAGATCGACAACCCCAAGATGATGCTTATCGTTGGCTGCGCCGGTCTGTTTTCGAACCTCCTCGGATTTGTTGTTCTCGGCGGCCACGGCCACGCTCACGGCCACTCCCACGGTGACCACGACCACGATCACGAATATGACCACGACCATGACCACGCTCACGATCACGATCACGCCCACGCTCACGACGAGGAGGAGGGCCTTATCCAGTCTCATTCTCACTCCCACTCTCACTCCCATGTCTCTGAGGAACGCCGCATTCGCTTCGAGGAACACCGTCACACCAGAGAGGAATCAAGCACTGGAACCAGCCGTTACTCTGCCCACTCCAGAGGCCGCGATCGCGATCGACGTCATTCCCTTAAGAACGGCCACTCACGCCTGGCCAGCTTCGAAGACATGAGCATTCACCCCGCCAGTTTCCGTCAAGATATTATTGCTGCCACCACACAGACTGCTAGCGATGTGCCAAGCGAGAGTGACACCGATGTTGAGGCTTCCCTGCTCGTCGAGGAAGAGGCGAATGAAGAGTCGCCGCTGCTCAAGGGCGTTAAGAAAGGCAACAACTCTTTGAGCACTCACAAGCAGCCTGCGCATTCCCACGGACGCCCACGACGTGATTCAAGCATCCACCACGGCCACAACCATACTCTGCCCAAGAAGCCCAAGGCCAGTGGCCATGGCCACAGCCATGACGACATGGGTATGAATGCCATGGTTTTGCACGTCATCGGTGATGCTCTGGGAAATGTTGGTGTCATTGTTACTGGACTTATCATCTGGCTCACCAACTGGCCCGGCAAACTCTACGCGGACCCTATCGTTTCCGTCTTCATCACCATCATCATCCTCCAGACCTCTATCCCCCTGACCCGCGCTACCGCTCGCGTCCTGCTCCAGGCGACTCCTGAGCACATCAACATCCAGGAAATTCGGGAGGACATTGAGCAATTGCCCTGCGTCGTTACCTGCCACCACATCCACGTCTGGCAACTCTCCGATACCAAGCTCGTTGCCAGCATGCACATGCAGGTTTCTTTCCCCATTGATACGGAGGGCGGTGAAAAATACATGGAGCTTGCCCGCCGCGCCCGCAAGTGCCTCCACGCCTACGGCATCCACAGCGCAACGATTCAACCCGAGTTCTCTCCCAGCCAGAAGCTCGTGCAGGGCACCGGGGCTACTGCTCTTGCCCTCGATGGAGGCGTGGATAGTTCCAAGGGCGAACTCTGCCTTCTAGAGTGCATCGAGGACTGCCGCGGCAAGAGCTGCTGCAGCAACCTCGAGGCATCGTCCCGAGGCTCATCGACCCGACGCGCGAGTGAATCCTCTCACAGCGCATCGAGCACACCTAGAAACAACCACAATCACGATCATTAGAGTCTTTTTCATTACTTTATCTGTTCCTTGCTCTTTTATCTTTTATCTTTTACTCTCTCTTTATACTAATAAGTGCATTCTGACGCCGTGTCCTAACATGGAAGGCCTCAGCAGGAGACTTGTTGCGCTGTGAAGACCTGGTGTATACGGATTGAAAGATGTGGATTGGCTTCATCACTTCCTCGCCGGTTAGACTCAGAATTCGAAAAACAAAAAAAGGGGGGCGTTTCGAGTGCTGCTTTGTAAAATTGTATTGGGTGGTGGGCGGCGGTTTTCTGGTATTGACTCAGGCATACCTTGTCATGCTTTGGAGAGGGAAGGGTTGCACTGTACGATAGATACGTCGACAGTATCACGACGATTCGACTTGTTTCTTTCATCTTTCACAAGATCTTGCGTCTTTGCTGTGATTTGTCCTTGTTTGGGTTCCGATTGTGGTGTAACTTGTACTAGCACCGTAATGTAACAACATAACATGGCATATGCGTTGCCAGTTTGTATATTAAAAACGACTTTTATCGCGATTTTGTGTGTCCTATCTACCTCCCATCATTCCCCTTTATCGTTCCCCATGAAACCGAGTCGGCACGGGTACATGACTTCAAGGGAGACGGGACCCCGAAACAAACTCCCAGCGAATGAGCACACAAGTGAGTGCCCGAGACTTGTAACCTGCAACCTGTGCAAACCAGCCTCCCATTAACCCATACCCTTACCCGTCGTGTATCCCATATCGTTAAAAGAAGAAAGAAGTTTAAAAAAAAAAATTCATAAGCACATATATACATAATCACATGAACAACTCGAACCCGCCCGCTCATGGGTGAGCCTGTCCGGGGGGCAGGACGAGCTCCTCCTGGCCGTGGACGTCGACGGCGCCCTGGACGCCCTTGAACGAGTAGTGGACGCGCAGGATCTTCTCCTGGCCGGGGGCCGGGTCCCAGAAGCCCGGGATGCGGCTCTTGTTGACGCTGCCGGGGATGACGAGGCGGGCCCCCGCGCCCCCGCCGGCGGTGTCGTCGACGAGGGCGGAGAGGGCGATGGTGACGTCGGCGACGTGCTCGCCGGCGAGGTTGCCGTCGTCGTCGGGGATGCCGTACTTGGCGCTCATGACGACGAGGCCGCCGAGGGACATCTGGCGCTTCTGGCGGGCCTCGACGGGCTGGGCGAGGAGCACGGTGACGTTGTCGGCCTCGTCCCGGTGGCGGGCGGCGGCGGCCAGGTGGGCGGCGGAGGTCTGCTCGGCGGCGCGGGGGCGCCTGCGGCTGCGGGACGACCCCAGCCTGCGGCCGCGGCGCTGGTGGAGGAAGAGCTGGAGGGCGGCCAGGCCGGCGAAGGGGAGGGCGCCGGCCCAGAAGAGGATGCCGGGGGACACGGCGTCCTGCGGGGCGACGAGGAGCGGCACGCTGAGGCGCTGGCCGAGGCGGGACCAGTAGACGGAGAGGTGGAGGTTGTGGGTGCTCACGCCGACCTCGAGGCCGAAGCGGGAGAAGCGGCCGACGGACCAGAGGTTGCGGAGGGCGAGGTAGCGGTCCCGGAACGTGTTGGAGCACAGCTCCACCTCGACCCGGGCCGAGGCCGGCAGCGAGGGCGTCATGGGCTCCGGGGAGAGCTGGAAGGGGAGCTGTAGGTCCTTGCTGTACCGGATGAACCCCGCGACCGAGGACGAGGTCGCGGAGGCGGACGCGGCCCAGGTCCCCTCCTTGCAGGTGCTGAGCTCCTGGTCGAGGCCCCTGATGCCGCGCTCGCGGTTGGTCGGGTCCGATGCCCCGGGGGCCGGCGTGTTCTCGAGCGGCCCCGTCCGGAAGCCGAGCTCCAGGTTCGGGGTCATCTTGAGCGGCGACTCGGCGCTGAACATGTTGGAGTTCATCTTGGAGAAGTCGGCAAAGTACCGGCACGAGTCGCTGGTCCCGAACACCCAGTCGCCGCTGTCGGCGCGGAGGAATGCGGTGCCGTGGCGGAGGCTCTGGTGGAGGCCGAACACCAGCCGGGGCGGCGTCCGGGGCACATGGCGCGAGGACTGGACGCTGGCCTCGACGATGGTCGGGTCGTCAAACTCGGGGAGGATGACGTGGTGGTATATACGGCCAGTCGCCGAGAATTCCGGGAGCAGGTCCGCATCGGCCTCGACGGCCGTCTTGACCCAGCGCAACCTGTTGGGCAAAGTCGGAGGTGCGCGGTTCATAAACTCTTGTCGATATCGCAAGGTGACCAGAGGGGAAAGCTTGTTCTCAATAAGCTGTATAAGCCGGTGCCTGGGGATTGTCAATGGCAGCAGGGGCTGGTAGTGGTCGTATAAGAGAGTCGTGGGCATGAGAGGGAGCTCCCCGGCGACGCCATAGACTGAGCCCGATGCGGTCAACGTAGGCGTAGACACTTCAATTGTTGGCCGTGAAAGGGCGCCCAGGGCTTCGGCCTCCTTGCTCTTCTTCTTCTTGGATAATGCGAACAGCTCCAGGCGCGATACCTGCGGCTGCAGAGCACGGCGCAAGGCGGGGATGTCGACTGACACGGACTGGCTGAGGGCAAAGTCCAGCAGCTTCAGCTGCGGGGACGCCCTCTGCCACGGGGAGCGTCCGTATCGGCGCCTGTTCTTGGATGCGTCGAGCCGGATGCCCATGTCGGAGATGGTCTGGATGCCATTCTGCAGCCTGTCCTGCACGACCTCCTTGAAGGAGTTTTCGTACTCGAGCGAGGCCCCGCCGTCGACCGACTCGTCGCGCAGGAGCAGGTCCAGGTCGTACCGCGCGCGGCGGGTCGGGTTGATTAGGACCTCAAAGGCCTCCTGCGCGCGGAGGAACTGCTGGCGCGCAATGGGCCGGAGATGCTCCTGGTAGCTGTCCGGGTAGAAGAGGAGGAACAGGCGGAAGTATGCGCGGCGGATCTGCTCGGGGCAGAGGTCGTCCGAGTCGCGGGGCAGACAGAGGATGTCGTAGTAGTCAAAGTCGAGCCCGGGTCCCGCATACTCGTCCGCGGGGTTCATGGCGGCGGCGGGGGCGGCGCCCGCGAAGGCATCGCCGCCGGCCTCGGAGTAAATGGTGGCTCGCTCGTGGAAGGAGCTGGCGTCGTCGTCCCACAGCTCGTACTCCCTGCGGGTGGCGGCGAACTGCTCGTTGAGGGAGAAGCGGGACGACGGGGCGCGAAGGGAATGCGCCGGCGCCGGCGGCGGGGGCGGCGGTCCGGAGGGATACCGAACGTCGTCGTAGACGCCCGAGTTGCGGACCGACGTGCTTCTGGTCGTCCCCGCGCTGGGGCGGGCTCTAGGAACGCGGAGGCTGCTGCCGCGACGGCTTCCTGAATTAGCCATGATGGTGGTGGTTGGGGGTGGTGTGGTGTGGTGTGGTGTTAGTTGGGGGTATGAGGCGGCGGGGGGAGATTCCAGCTCCCTTCAGGTGACGAGGACAGGCGGCGTAAAGTACAAGGCCGCTCTCGCTGATGATTGCAGCATGCGGCAGGAAACGTCACTCACCGCGCGTGCGTACGAGAGAGAGATGGAGCGCAATCAAGAAGAATGAAGAAGAATGAAGAAAAAAAATTGAACAAAGTCAAGGCTTGCTGGATTCGCCAATCACGGACGCAGCCATCCAGGGCTGATGGAGATGGGGAGATGGAGACCACCGAGTGAGGTGCATCTTGGGCACCACCGCGTAGCGTCATGCGACTGCTGCAGGTGTTTTAGGGCGCTAGGGCCGCAGGGGTAAGCCCGCTGGAAGTGCCACTGTGGCAGGGTCCACCTCCCCCGGTTGCCTGGGGGAGAGGCTGAAAGCCAGCCTGAGATGCTGCTGTAAGTGCTCTAATTCTTTTTTTTAGGGCGAGGGGGGGAACAGCGCACTGGAGGTGTGTGTGCTGGGACCTTTTTTCTAGCGGGGTAGCGGGGCTTCTAGACGGTGTGTTCGCTGTCCGGAGCTTGCTGTCCAGTGCCCGCGCCCGCGTGCCTATAAGACGGTGTGCTAACCTCGGCTGTCGTCCACTGGAACACTCAGGCTGTCCGCGCCATGAAAGGGTTTCATTCGTCCCATCTTCGGTGGATTCCTCTTTTTTCCCTTCTCTTCTGGGCACCTGGCGTCCCGGCTAATGTACGACACGGACGCATGAAATTCATGCGCTCGAAAGTGGCTGGGCCACGATAGCCTCACTGGTCGAGAGAGTGTGGTAATTAACCCCCCTCCTCTTGGGAGGGGATCCTCCCTGATGGCGACCCTTGGCGACACGCGACGGACCGGACTTGCGGGGAAGAGTTGTCCAAAGCTGCGATCGATCTATGAGTCAGGGTCTGTTTATGACAACCCAGCACACGACGTTATCTCTCGTTCTTTCTCGTTCTAGAAAGCAGCCAAGCCTCGTATACAATGCAAAGACGCATATTTTTCTCCCCCATGTCTTGTGGTCTCTTAGGTTGAAATGTGGATGATTGAGCAATGACGAAAGCAAAGCATCAAGCCCCCCTCTACTCTTCGCAATATTGCCCTGCCCCGTTCTCAACGGTTGAATACCCAATTTTATTTTATATTCCAGTGTGGCTCTACTCCGTATAGCCATCCATATTCGTCAATGACTGTCTTTATGACCCACCCTATTTATGGTAACATTCAACGGTCAACATGGCACAACCTATTTACACTTAACACCTATTTCGCCACATGTAATTTAACCAAAAGATTCTTTGCAACTATTATCCCCGCCATAAATAATTTTTTTCTTTTCTTTTTTCAATACAAAAAAAAATAGAGAAAGGGGAAACTCTCAATCGTGATTCATAGCGTCAAAGTAAGAGCAGTGCTCCGTCTTGGGTTTGATCGCCGTGCTTTGACTTGGCGTTCGCGCCTGGGTTGCTGGGCTACTCGAACATGTAACATGTAATCACAGACGCCAAAGCCAATGATACGGCCGACTTGGCCTGCTTCAGGCGAAAAGTTCAGCCGAGTTGGAGCTGTGCGCAGTCCGCAATGTTTCACGACGCCGCTCTTTTTTCAAGTTTGCGCATACTAACGTGGCTTTGCCAATTAGACGACAAACATTGGCGCGCAAAACCCATAGCTTGCAGAACCCTTTCCCCCGTGCTAAGAATGCGGCCCAGTTTACCAATTGGGCGTCTCATCAATTCCCATACGCAATCTTTTGACAGCCCCCCCTCGTGTATTTTCAAACCAAGAGCGCCGCCATGTTTCATCGCCTGCAAATTGTCGACGTAGCCAATCACATCCAATGGCGGGTCCCCACAAGGCGGAGGATCGACCGTTGGATGGCTGCGCCCGCACCCGCGCAGCCGGCTCTCTGGAAATTGACGAGACACGGCGAACCGTCTTCACGCCGCTGCGGCCCCCCTGCACCAATCAAGCCCTGCAATTCGGGCCCTGCGTATCTTTGACCGCAGCGATCTTGATACTCTATCTAGGCTGTGCAGATCTGGATAGCTACAACTACATCATCGAAGAAAACTGACGATGTAGCCAATGAGAGCATTAGCTTTGGTGCTGCAGTTACTAGTTTAGGAAACATAGATGGCGATTCATACAAGAAAATGGCAGTATATAATGATCTTGGGAATCCCGTCTCTCCGACTCTATATCATTGCAGCAATCTAGACCATCAGGACTTGGATCGACTTTCCCCTCTTAATCAACCATGAAATTCACCACCTTTACCGTAGCCGCTGCGACTGCGTCTCTCGCGGCGGCCGGCGTTGCCCCGCTTCGTCGCCACTACCGCCGTGCCGAATCGCGACAAACCAACCCCGCCCCCATCATCTCTACTCTAAATGGTCTTTGGTTCGACGTCGAGGTCAAGGTTGGCGACCAGTCCTTCTACCTCCTCGTCGACACTGGCAGCAGCGACACCTGGGTTGCCGAGACCGGATACCACTGCATCAACAAGAACAACACCGAGGTCGCCCAAAAGGAATGTGTCTGGGCTCCCACATTTGACGTGCCCAAGGACCTGGAGTATGTCAAGAACCAGACCTTTGGGGTCAGGTACGGCACCGGCATCGCTCTGGGCAAGGTCGGCATCCAGAACGTTACTGTCGGAGGCATCACCGTTCCGGAGCAAAAGGTTGGCATTGTCGATCGGACAAACGACCTCGGAGACGGCCTCAACAGCGGAATCCTGGGACTAGGCTATCCGGCTCTGACCTCGGCCCATTATGGGACCAACAACTCCAACGACTCGGTTGCGCTGATCACGAACCGCGCCGTCTACGACCCCCTCTTTGTGAGCATGTACAAGCAGAAGCTTGTTGAGCCATGGTACAGCATTGCCCTCGATCGACCTAATGCCACGACAAGCGTAGGTGGCTGGCTTGGCCTCGGCGACCTCCCTCCCGTATCTCACAGCAACGACTGGGCTGTTGCGCCAATCGAAATCACCAAGAACATCCCGGATGAGTACTACACTGACGGCAAGCCCGTGATTTCCCTCATGACACTGACGGTGGACTCCGTCACCTGGGGCAAGGGACACGCATCAAAGTCGTCCCTCAAGACCAACTCCACCAAGTTCCAGGCCGTCGTGGACACTGGCAACAACGAAAACATGCTGCCTGCAGAGCTCGCGGAGGACATCAACGCGGCCTTCGAGCCCCCCGCCAAGTTCAGCGAGGACTATGGGGTGTACGTTGTCGAATGCAATGCCACAGCCCCGAAGCTCGGTGTGACCATCGGCAACCAGACCTTCTGGCACGAGGCCGTCGACTTGGTCCAGAAGGATGCGTCGACTGGCTTTTGCTACTCGCTTGTCACCCCTTCGGCCGAAGGGGAAGACCTGTCCGTCAACTTCTTGGGCGATGCCTTCCTCCGCAACGTCGTCGCCGTGTTCGACTTTGGCAAGGACGAGATGCGGTTTGCTGCTCGGACGGAGGATACCGCAGACGCGCCTGTCCCGACAGCCGCGACGAGCGCCGCTTCTTCCCTCAGCAGTGATGGAGTGTGGCTCTCAGTGGTGGCTCTTGGATTGTTTACTCAGGTAATTGCCTTTCTGTAATAATTATTCTAATTGTGTAGATGGTGGTATATAGATTTGGTGTTGGAAGACGACGGGGACATTACCGAGAGAAGAGCTTGGAAGATGTAATACAGTCGCTGGCACAGAAGCTCCGCTTGCAATAAGATCTCCCCCGTGTCCATCTATGATGTCTACTGTCCAATACTCCAGGGACCTTGGCTGTGAATCTATGATGCCCTTCTCCCGGGCCATCTGAAGCCGCATGTTCTTAATGTCTGTTAAGTCCTGCACGACGCTGACCATGGTTGTCGCGTCATACAAGCCCTCCTGCCTCTGGGACAGGGCGAGGAGTTCCGCGGCCTTCTCCTGGATGAACGGATCGGCGCACTTTATCGCCAGCAGCGAAAGGGGAGCGACGATGCCAGTGTCGGAGGCAAGGTTGCGGCGAGGGTTCTTGGCCGTTTCAGCTGTGGCGTTCTTTTCCTGGAGATTATTCAGAATGCTCTCTGTAAGGGTCAAGACCTCTTCTGCGGCCGGATTGGGGGAAGCGTCAAAGATGTCGGGATTTTCCGGCAGGTTGGCCTGCAAGAGCATGCGTGTAGCTTTGTGGTGAATCAGCAATGTCTGAATTCCATAGCTTGAATGGTCGCTATTGAGGGTTGCAATGGGGTGCGAGAATTTTTGGAGCCACCAGCCATACTCTTGGTCAAGTTGTTGCTTCTCCTGCAGAACGGGCATGGGGATGGACTCGATTGCATGGCGCTTGTACGCGATATTTGTGATCAAGAAGTGGAAGAGCCAGTTCTGCAGCTTGTCCAACGACTTTTGAGCTTCTTCGAACGTCAAAAATGGAGCCTCGGGGTCCTTTATGATCCCTGCCTGTCTTTCCTCGGGAGTGACGAGCACCATAGCCGGTAGCCGATCGTCGTTGTGCATGGTTGCCTGCAGATCTAGCCGCGCCATCACATCGGTTATTGAATCCAAATCATCGACAGGTTTTCCGCTTCGGACAAGTTTTGATGATAAGATATCCAGGCCCTTGGAGAGATGCCGAAGAGCGGCGTCGGTGTTGCCGACGGTGCTTTCGAAGCAGAAAAAGAGCACACAGCAGAGGAGGGCCACCTTGACAGCCTCCTCGTCGCCGGCCTCTATCCGCTTGCTCAGCATGCGCAGTGCCTTGCCGTGCTGCTGGAGCGTTTCCACCGCGACCAGCTGGCCGCCGGGGGGGGACGAGGAGTCCGACGTAGTCCAGTCGAGGTGCAACGAGCTCAGGGCCACGAGGGCCTGGCGTACGGCCGGCTCGTGGTAGCTGTTCTGGAGGATTGTGTGGCTCCAGAACTTGGAGCCCAGGAAGCCGGAAATGTCAGACGATCCCTGGGTGCAGAAGTAGTGCAGGAGTTGGCGGTCCTTTTGGCTCCCGGGGATCCTAAACGGGATCGAGTAGGACGAAATCTTCATCAGAGGCGTCGGTGTCCTGGTCCTCGCAACCTCCTGCCCCGGGGATCGCTGCTCCGAGTTTCCTCCCGAGGCAATTGGTGCTGGATACCCGGAGCATTTCCAGCCGCCCTTGATACATTTAATACAGGACGGCTTGGTCTCGTCGCACTTTATGTGTCTCTTCCTGCGCCGTGCATCAGAATCTCGCTCCGGTACCTGGGTTTGTCATGCTTACCGACAATTTGCACAGCCAGTCTTCACCCGAGGCGTGCTCGCCCTCGACCACTTCTTTGGTTTGACGGAAGTTGCAGGTGCCATTGCGGTCACGGTGGGACAAGTTTAATGGCGGCGCAGGTGGTTTAGTTATTGGAGTACTAACATGTGGGGGAGAGAGAGAGGGTGGCCACCGCAAGCAGCAACTGAGTCGTGATTCCTCGGCCCCTATGCACACTGTTAAAGTGGATCAGAAAGACGGCGCCAGACAAGTTATGATGCAGCTTTCGCAACAGTTTTCGTAACGAGTCGTGGCTGAGGAGAGGTTCTTTGTACATGAAGACGAACAGGCACCGTAAGCAACGCCGAGTCTCCGGGTAAATTGCTTCGCCTGCGAGGCTAGCTAGGGTGGCGGGGTTATTTTTAATCCGCCCAACATGCTGCCATTCGCCAACTTTCACGATTTGACTTGTTTTAAAAGCCAAACTTCACAGTTGCGATGCCAGAATTGGCGGTTTCGGTCTGGAGGAGTAAAATTTGAGATATTCTGAAAATGGTTTACGTAGAGAGAACAGAAATTAACCCGCATATCCTACTCAAAAGTTCAATCTATACCTAGTGACATAATTGATATATCCCAGCATATAACAAGAAATCAGATCCGGCCCATTTTGGAATCTGGCTTCCCCCTCCCCGAGCGAGGCAACTACTAGTTCAAGTGCCTTTCTGAGCCGTCGCCTTGGCCGACGCAGGATTCCTCCAGTAGAGCATGTCAGAAAGCTGCAGTTTCTTGGAATCAAATACCTTTGCCAAAACCTGGCAGCACTCAGGATAGTCCCCCCTCTCAATTATCAAGATCATTTCAAAATCTATCAGCGGTCTGTGGATCTGCATATTGCTGCAACCCATGCAGAGTTCCTGGACCTCCTTCTGCAGGTCTGAAAAGGTTCTCACCATGTCCCAGAACACCGCCATGTAGTTGATGCCAGAAAATGGCGAAGGACCCCAGAGGTCGCGGGATATGTCCGCCATGATCTGCTGGAGAATCTCACGCCCCTCGAATATGTCGTTCCTCCGCTTGTGCGCTCCACAGTATTGCCCCTTGAGTTCCTCATTGCTGGAAGCGTGCTTCTTGTCCACGTATTTCGGGAACAGTCCGGAGGGGGCCGATCGGGATCGGTCGAGGATCTCCTGGAGCCTCGCCTTTTCCTTCTCGGCGGTGATTTCTGCCTGGCACACATGCTTTTGTTTGCATTTCATGTTCTTAGGCCCAGGATTTGACTCGCCATGTTTGCGTCCGGCCAAGATGCGTTCCACTTCCCAGCCGGCTTTGTGCCATCGACCCAAGGTAGACTCCATTTTAAAGCGCGCTTTCTTGTCAGACGTTGAGGTCTTCGCTGAACCACGTCGTTTTTTCAGTCTTGGTCTGCACGCTACTTGAATCATTGGTCTCAAGGCACCAAACGATGCCAGCATTATGGACCCAATTGGCGGCATTGTGCCAAACTCATGTGCGACCATAAATTCGGTGGTAGGGACTTTTCCTTCAAAGTAAAGGCCGTGCTGAAACATGGTCTGCAGGTCTTGGTAGACCGCGAACGGTTTTTTGAGGTACCCTTTCTGCACCAGAGCATTATGAATGTGTATCATAGTGCGGGGCATACTGAAGTTCTCCCATATCTGCAGCATCGTTTTGTATGAAAGCTCGAGAGCGGTTACAAGGCCCACCCCGCAAAGAAACGGAGAGTAGTCCCAGAAGGTATAATGGCCTTGGTGGGAGAAGCACGAGGGAATTGGGACCACTCCACTATTGAATTTTCCCAGGACATCCTGCAATTGTAGCCTGAAAGTTTCAAGCAGTCTGCACAAGTAATGGTAGGAAGTACTGCAGTCCCTATTATCATCCATCTGTTGACGAAACGCAGAGGCAGCCGTGATAAGCCCAGTCATGAATATTTTCTTGCTTTGATCCTCGTGTTTAGCGCCATACCCCATGAAGGATATGATGCCTTGGTTTGCCTGAAAGTATGGCGGCGGAGGCACCAAAGTGTGCCCATGTGCATCATCCAGTGACCAGCCCCTCGAGGCAGTGTAGGAGTCCACAATGCATTGCAGCTGAAATACATGGTGGGGGCGGATCATTCGCCGCACATCAGTCTTTTGTAGCTGGAATGCAAGGTGGGTTATTTCGCTTGCAAATTCACCAAGACCAAAAAGCCGCGTTTTACTGCCCCATGGGGTATTGCAAGACCAATCAACCGTTTCGATACGGTCGATGCTGGTGTTCTTTTTATGTTTGAAATATGAAAAAGAGCAATAGTTTACCATGTCGTATAACCATTTGAGAGTGTACTGCCGCCTCCAGTCCAGCCTCTGTTGCTGGGTCGCCTGTGCCAAGTTCAGGTTGGGGTCCCAGCTGCGAAGCTTGGCTGCCATCCCGTCGGTGGGACGCATGTTTCGCTTTTTTCGAAAATCGTCCAGAAACTCCACCAAAACCTCATAGGAGTGAAGGAGATATTGCTCTTTGAGATCAGGGTCGACCTCTGATAGACGCTGTCGCTTGGCAAGTATGGGGTCGCCAGTGGTGATGGCTTTCATCATGGTCTCGTAGGAGTCATGGTCGGGGAAGTCAACAAAGAGAGTTGATGCCGAGCGTTTTACCATGGTAACCGCAACAAGGGAAACGGTGCCCGCGACAACGAAGTTTTGTCTACTGCAGGCCACATCTTTCCAGACGTCTTGGATGTAGAGCCGAAAGTCAATCCACTCCTGGGCAGCAGCATGGACGGCCAACAAATACTCTGTGAACTGCCCATCATCGTCCCCGATGATTCGACAATCTTGTGAGGAAATTTCGGGGCCTCGGTGTGGTTTCTTTGTCTGGCTTTTGTTTGACTTTTTGCCATTGTTCTTGCTGCCTTGTTTACGCGTTTGCTGTCTGGGTTTGGCCGAATCTGCTGAAGAGTCGGCAGACTCATCGTCGTCCTTGGCCTCAGTGTCCTCGGCGCCTTCTACTTGCAGCACATCAAACTTGTTGGCAAGTGTCGGGGACTCGGGCTCATCGCTATCGTCGTAGTGATACTTTTGTGTCGATAACCAAGCATCGCCTCCGAGGATTTGGAAGACTTCGTGAAGAGTGTCGATAAAGCCTTTGTGTGTAACATTTCCGGCTTCAATATCCGGGTCACGGCTCAATGCGACCAATTGTTCGAAGGAATTGTACAACTCAGACCGAGCGGCGATGGTGGATTGAAGCAGTCGAAATATGATGGGAGGTATGGGGCTGATGTGCTCCACGATGAGGCGAGACATGGATAGGAGACCGGCAACAGTGACATGACCAGTCGTGTTGATTTTATGACCTTTCAGCTTAGTGGACGTGGACCTGATGATTTGGTTGGAGGAACAAATCATCCAGTGCAGAAGCGTCTTGGTGTCCTTCTTATAGGCCAGGTACGAGATAGAGGGTGTCATGATGGAGAGAAATGCCGATGTGTGGCTATGGACAGCGGCAGTGGACTTGCTGGGGGAGGGTTGGATCTGGTCACGTCAGATATGAAGCTAGTGCCATTCTAGTCCGGGGGGTGCTCACCTGGTGTTGTCCTAGAAAGGCGTGCAATGTTGATTGGAAGTGGGAGGTTCCCGAGTTGAGCAATGCTCCGTGTAGATGATGGGTGTAGATGAATTCAGATGAGGAGAGGGAGCCTGGAGGGAAGACAACAACGACCGAAAAGAGGACGTAAAGAAGACCTTAAATATTCTCTCTTCTCTCTCTGCTGAGGGGTAATGGATTCATTGTTGCTCTCTGCCTGATGAGCGAGCTGCTGCTCAGCCGGAAACACGACTTGCATATTGTGCGACCCATATGCTCGCCCGCATCTCCCACACTGCATAGCTACATGCAGCGATGGCCAGTACGAGGACGGTAAGAGAATTGGGAGGTCAGCAATTCCTTTTTTTTCTTCTTCTTCTCTCAAGCCGAGACGCAGGCCCTCCTGCATCGGTCCAATAGCACCCAGTCTATGACACTCGGCAGCCCAGCTCAGCCCGCCCGTCACTTCTCAACCGTGCCAAGCACGATGGACGGCGCTTCGGCCCAGCCTCGCTCTAGAACTCGTCAAAATATGGGGGTCGATCAGCCAGTATGTGTATCCTCGGGCGTGCTCCTGAGCGTGCTCGTTTGTGTACCCGTGTGTGTGCCCGTGGAACAGCGTTTTGGCGGCATGAGGAGCGGCCCAACGCCACCGACCAGAGCCTGGCGACAGACGCTGGATGGATGGATATCGTCTCAAGCCACAGTGCTCGCCCGCCCAAGATCGGTCGATAGTCGCCAACTCTATATACGCCAGCGCTCTCCAGGCCCCTGCAAGCTTTCGGGCGACGGATGCATGCCCATTCCGGTTATGGTTGTGGGAGTCTGCCGTCTGCCACTTTTCAACGGGCGTCACCCTCTGGTGGGTTGTTATATTCTCCTGTCTTCTTTTCCCCTCTCTTCTTTTCTTTTTTTCCTTACCCCTCCAACCCTGTAAGACAGGCAGTTTCGTGTTGAGTTAACGCACCACTGCCGCCACCACTACCACCACCACCTCCAAGAAGCAATTCGATGCAGCATCCCGCCAATCTCGTTTAGCCTGCAATCACACCCTAGATATGATCATCCACGCGGGAGGTCCACTAGTGTAAGCACTCTCGAGCAGCACCCAATGTTATTCTTGCTTCCAACACTCTAGCTTTAGTCAGAAGCGTCCCATCATCGTAGGGGAGAGATTGACAATACCAGAGTCCAGGGTGCTGACTCCGGCATCCATGGACGGCCTGACGTCACTGAACCACAGTCCGCTTCCGATGACAGTGGCAGCCACTAACATGTCCCCGGATAACCCGTCGATCTACCCAGGTGCAGCTTTGAGCTATAGATCGCAGCCCAGCCCTCGGGGAGTGAAGCGAGAGCG
Organism: Calonectria multiphialidica; assembly: GCA_020623665.1. Taxonomy (NCBI): domain Eukaryota; kingdom Fungi; phylum Ascomycota; class Sordariomycetes; order Hypocreales; family Nectriaceae; genus Calonectria; species Calonectria multiphialidica. The sequence continues at coordinate 138,697 of JAHVYC010000075.1, forward strand.
AGATGCCGGTGCCGATGCCAACGTCCAGCCCCGCGGCCCACGCAGAAGAATTGCCCATTCGAATGCCGACTCAATGGACGCTGAAGCCTCCGAGTTTATCCAATTAGAACTCCTTCAGGGTGGCGACCTATTGAGAAATAGGCGGGCCATCCTCGAATCTGCCCTGGAATTTATCAACCAGGTTTCCTGTCGGTCCCCCGCCAGCGTAGACGAAGAAATACCCACCGCCGACTCTGAACCTTTGCCATACTTTCCGCCAGAAACGTTGTTCATGCTGCTTCGAGGTAAACATAGCCGATGCTGTACATGTACGAGCTGCTTACAAGTTATTCTAGAGCGAAGCATCGACTCGGTATGCCCCGTAAACGTACAGTTTCCAAACCACCTTCTTCCCAAGACAGTAGAAAGGATGGGATCTGCCCTGGTCAACGAAACCGTATCAGGCCAAGCCAAAGTCCAGTACCAGGTCTGCATTTACTACAAAATGTACATCATGTTTGGAATGTGGCCGAGGCTTGAGGCTGGGCATCCGCTCAAGAAGCATATTCAGGCTTCCAAAAACAGATACCGCGATCTTTTGCTGCGAGCAATGAACAATCTCAGCATACTGGCCCATCCAACTCTCAGCCTTTGCCAGGCGCTGATCGCCGGGGTAGATATCCTTTCTCTCCTTCTGCCCTGGAGTACCCGCTAACTCTTGCAGGGCATGTTTTCCCATTTCACAGGCAATAGTTCGAGGGGATGGAACCTAATTGCCCTAGCAAGCCGCATCCTCGTGGCCCTCGGCCATCACAAGACGGAGAACACAGCGAGCCCGCCCAAGACGGAGACCGAATACGAAATCCACGCCTGTGTGTTCTGGTGCTTTACCATGGACCGCATGCTCTCGATGCATCTTGGCCGCCCACCATCCCTGCCGAGGCTGGAAGTTAACAGGGAGTGGCTCTCGCACCCCGACCTTTCTCGCTCTTTGGTCGCCATGGGAAATGTCTTGGGAGACTTTGGATGCATCCAGGACATGGTCCTGGTGTGGAGAGAAACACACTCCAAAGAAAATTGCTGTGACGGGGCCGAGGCGAGGAATGCCGTGGCAACTATTCAACAACGAATGAGGCCAATATATGCCCAGCTCAGCCAAGTTTGTCCCCTCCTATACTGCCCCATCCATTGACCAGCACTAACATTCCCTTTCATAGATTCGACAGAATCTTCCGGACGGCGAAAAATCGCATACCTACTACATGTGGCGTTCGATCGAGTTTGTATATTACTCTTTAGACACGGTGGTCCTCAGGCTGAGTCCCAACGTTGCTTCCGACCCGGGCACCCGACAGAGATGCCTGACGTCTGCTCGTCTGGCTCTGTTCGCCCTGTCCGAAGTACAGGACTGGGAACTCTGTAACCACGACCAGGTTACTGACCAAGATTATCCCCTTTTTCTTGCCTGGTAAGCTCATCCGCGGCTCGTGTGTGAAGACATTTCTGACCACAGCTCAGTACTATCCATGCGTACCCCCTATGTCCTTTCTTCGTCCTGTTCTGCAACGTTGTTGGCACATCATCTGTTGAAGATTTTATATTAATGCAAAGAGTTACTGGTGGGCTTTCCGGTATCAAAGGGGTAGCACGACTGCATGATCTCTTCTCCAAACTAGTTGACCTGTGTCGTCCACTATTCCCTTCGCCCACCACCGAGTCTCCTGCCCGGCCAATGCCAAGTTCTCAACAATCTCACTTCGCGCAGCCTGTCAATTCTACACCTGTTCCTAGTTCCGGGATCTCGTTTTCCTTGAACGACATTCCCTTTGGGCAGGCTGATCAGGGCCAGCAGCAGTATTCTCTAGGTCCATACAGCGGCAATATCAGCAGTGCCGTTAAGACTCCTCGAACAGCAACACCCCTGTCTGGGTTCGGCGTCGACACTTCGTCTTTGTGGACGGAGGACACTATGATAGGGCTTTTTAACTATGAACCAAGCTTAAGTTGGCTTAATGGAGCGTCCTCAGCAATGCGAGGTGGTCAAGGTTAGGTTCGTTTGTGGGGGAAACAACGCATGGAGCAGCATACTAGCAGAAACAACCGACGGGAACCATAAGAGATGGCCATTATATCCGGATTTAATGTACATCTAATATTAAATTGGCCATGATCTTATGCCTGATTATCTTGACCTGTTGAACCGGAGTCCCGTCCGTAGATTTACTACACCCCATCCCAGTGTCTCCCCTCACTCAGTGGATGAACTCAACACTGCAACGCAATTTCTTCAACGCCACACGAATCAAGTTCTTTTTTTTTGGCACGTATTTTCCGCAAACCAACTAACATTGTGCACTTTTCAAATTAGGTATTTAGGGCCCACACAAGCTTATTGTAAACAATGTCATGCCTTGCACGCGTACCCTAGAGGGGGTCAATGTGACTAGGCAATATAGAGGCAATAGAAACAAGAATTATGTCGGTCGCAAAGCACATGAATGGCAGGTAGTAGAATGCCATGCATCGAGGTGCCGCTCTTGGCCAGAGAAAAACAAACTCGCCCCCCGGCTTCGGCCCTCTAGTTGCTACTCTTTGAAACAGCGACCACCACTCGGGCAGGGATCGCGACGGCCATCGACAGGTTCTCTCAAGTTTCCGATTCGCAATGAATACACAGTTACGGGTAGGGTTATGGACGCAGGGGGGAGGGCCAGGCGGCATGGCAGCGGCACAGGTGCTTGCTTACTGTCACATGCGGTTGAAGGCGAATCATGCCAGATCCGCCGCTCTACATGGTGAGCAGCCGGAACAGCATTGCGAGATCCATGTAAACAAATAACGGCCAATGTGCATGATGGGAAGCCCGCAGGGCAGAGGAGAAGGCTGCATCACGGGGCCAAACAGATGTACATGACGCATATGTCAATAACAAGCATGAAACAACACTTCCTCATCACGTAGGCCGAGATTGGTATCCCCCATTGGAGCCACGACAGCGCTCTCCCCGGCGCATGAACGACGCCAATCGCTAGGTTGATCAGAGGCCCGATTTGGCCGTCCCCTGGGGCCACCACCCCTGCTGGTTCTGCACCAGAGAGGAAGCTGGCCGCAAACCGGCCCAAGCTGAACAAGCTGCACAAAACCTTGGGGACTCGACGGTATTGGTCGCCCAGCCCTTGTCGGCCAGTCTGAGGCCATCGCGCTGAGAGGCTACCGGCATCACCCTGTTGGTTCACTGCCCCTCGCACACTCCGTTTCCTACATGGCCCCCGGTCAATTCGACGGCGGGAGCCAATGCATTCCCGTCCTGTGAGGGTGGTGTGCGAATGCGACTGGCGACACACACGACGGCGAGAGGGAAGGGGGGGGGGGGAAGACGGCATAACACAAACAAACACGGGCAAAGCAAAGGAATCGGTGGGTGCTGGACGGCAGTCGACGCCTCTGTCGGACGGGATACTGGCACCCGTCATTTCCAGACGCCGTGGGTCGGGGCGGCGCGCCCAGCCCGTCCGGTCCTCTCGCTTGCCCTGGACGCTGGCAGCGAATTGCTTTCTTTTTCGACGCTGCGCCGTATTACGAAAGGGATGCTCTCGCCCGGTGCTGTTTCCCCGGGAAGGAATATCCTCAACCCTCAACGGGGGGCGGAACTGTCGCGCAGCGGCCGTAGTGTGTGTTACGTCGCACTGAGGCTCACCAAACCAGGACCGTGTGTTACGCGCGCGGGGTCGTAGGGGATCGGGCAAGGCCTGCTGCTCTTGCTACGTATTGAATCGCAAACCGACCAACAGTCACTGCAATATCTGGCTTGTGTGGACAAGGTTTGCTGCCATCGCCTGGTCGAAACCTCTGCCAGCCCAGCCCTATCAAAGCGTCAGGCCTCGCCAGGGGCGGCTGCCACGGAGCCTTTGCTGCGAGACGAACCGGGGATACCACTGAGCGCAGCCAGGGTGAGCGAGATTGGAGTGTGCGGCATCTGCAGCCACTCTAGACGATTACGATGTCTACGAATGCTTAAAACGTCCATGCTGCAAGGCCGCCCTGTTGAAAGGCGGACGGAGCACCGAAATTGCCCCCTGCTCCTTGTTCTCGAATTCCAAGACACGATGATGGCTCTTGGGCCCCTCTTGGCATGTCTTCATGGATATGGAGGCGCCGGACCGCGTTTCTTCAATGACCCACGCAAATCTCTTAAAAAACGCGGGTTGCATAGTATTACTTTTATGACGGGATGAATCACCTCAATGGGCAGCCTGCTCACCACGGGTGGGCAGTCAACGACACTGTTGGCACGTCAGGAGATTGCAGAGGGCGAGTTGCGAAAACCATCCCCCTTCCCACGTATCAGTTTCAGCTCCAACAGTGATGTTTCCTGCGTATCAGTTGTACTTGGAAGTGTGTGTGGTACCACGTAATTGGCCGCCGCCAGTATTCCCTTGGCTCGGTGAGTTAGTTTCCACACCTCCCACGCCAACGCGCAGGATGTGCATCTCGTCAAGCAACACCACATCATGTCCGAAAAAGATGCCGGGGTGCTGGATCTGTTGGGCCCGAGCAAAGCAAAGTTTCGACCGACCGTGGCGGACATGGCGTTTTTACGACAAAAAGAGATTGGTGATTTTGAGCCGCTGACGGCAATCGGATCGCCAGTCACATCCCTGGGATGCACGCGAAATCATTGTTTTCTTTCTTTTCTTTTTCACATTTGTTTTGTTGGCGAACATTGTTTAACTAGCCCAGGCGAGGTGTGAGGATCCGGTTTGACGTGCAGCTATAGTCGACTAGACGGCCGAACTACTGCACCACCGGCGTGCAGCCAGTGACAAGTGGATGTCCGTATCTGCCAGTGATCAACGACGTCTCTGTAAACAATAATCCTGGCATGACCGGCGGCGATGGTGTCAGCTCACAGCTTTACGCGTGTCAGACGCGTTGATTGCTTTCGTTAGTGTGTCAATAAGGCCAAGAGATAAAGTCTCGATGTTTGGGCCATTGTGGCTTGCGGCTACTGGGGACGCACTATTGGTCGAGGCTTGATGAGGGCTTAAAATGCGCATGCCCATTAACACGCTCATTAATATCAATCGAGAGGCGTCAATTAAACTTGTCAAGGTTCTCCGGCTATTTTGAGAAAGATGAAGCGGAGAACGTGGTGATACGCAGGTGCCACGACGTGACGCGAAACAGGGCCAAGATGGACCTGCTCGTTTTGGCTGTAGATCTCTAGTGAAGAATCGGGGCTAGGCGTAGAAGCTCGAGCGAGCTGTCTTAATTCCAAACGAGAGCCACGCTAGTTAAGAGCTGCACGTCACGATCAAGCCGTCGCCCCAGGGACAACGTACGACAGCAGGCACTATCTCCAATAGCCCCGAATAGCACACACAAGCAATGCCCCAATCCGAACCGGACCGTCTCATATGGCACAAGGCTCATACAGAGTGCGCACACGGGTGAGGTGGTAGTGTCGGGGCAGGTTACTTTTCTCTGGGTTTCAAGAAACACGAATTTCTCCCTGGAGCTCCCAGTCGCTTTCCCAGTTTGGTTTCTTCTGCTCAAGCCCCATTGAAGAACCCCACATTTGATCCTGGCGGGTTGGCTCTCTGCGTGATGAACTAGGGAGTCTAGCACGTATGACCACCGCACGAGCCGGGACTCTAAACCAGGGGCCCAGTCGAGGCCTTGCCAGAGGCCTCAATGGCAAAACGCCGTCATCCATCCGCAAGTGTCGGTAAAAGAGGGGGAGGCGAGTGGGGAGCACTTCTTGTCCGGGAATTGTTTGCGGGAGCTCCAGCTGGACAGGTCATCTCGAGGCGCAACTAAACCGTCCAGTAGCAGCGCTCGCAGAGGGTGCGGGGATGGTGGATGGAGCGGGCCTGGCCTTCTAGCGAGCCGACTAGTGTCTGAGACGGATCCGGTGCTGCCTAGCTTGTGCCGCAAATGGCTGCTATCTGGAAAAAGCAACAAGGCTGAGCTGCAGGTCGAACGCCAAAACATGGCACAATCGCCTGCACACAGGGAAATGCCCTGTTTCTTGGGCTCAAGTGGACGCCAGTCTGCGTCTCAGCGGCCGGACGGCATATGGCCGTCTGGTGTCTGGCATGCGATGGTTGAAAGGCCAGTCTGGGGGACCGGTCAAAGCTCTGGGTGACGATTTGCGGTGTGTGGGCCGGCTCTGATGGGGAATTGAGATCACCACCACCGAGGCCCAACGAAGCGGCCGGAGCTTCAGTCAGCTATGTGATGCAGAGTTTCAGCACTTGTTTGCCCGTTTGCCAAAAGTGCCCACTATATCCGGGGTCACCGTATCTCACAAGCGAGCCCAAACGAACGATTGGCAGCCCACGATCGCCTCCCATTTGGTGTTTGGACAATACCAGGATGCGTCCGGGAGACACGTAGATCCACCATCGGGAACATGTTCATGTCAACAACCCAGATGCCAAAGCTGCTTCCTGGTTGGGTGGTCGGCAATATCCAGTCTCACAGCCTCTTTACACGAGGAGAGCTTTCTCTGTGACAAGGCCTCCAAGAAGGGCCTCCACTCGGCCCCTCAGCTTGTGATAGGGCAGACACCAGCAGTCAGAGACCAGGGGTTCGTCTCGCCGAGGAACCAACGACGGCACCCCCGCGCCATGGAGAACGGATGCGGCTGCATGTCGCCATCCAACCAAGCCAAATTTAGTCCCATCATTCGTAGCCCCTAGGCCATGGCAGAAGCGGACACTCGTCAGCTCTTCTGTCCAATTGAACATGTCTCATGTCTTGACCAAGCCGCACCTCTGGGGGCCTCCCCGCGTTTCCGTGCCTGTTGGTTCCAGCAAAGACTCCACAGCTTCGTGGCGAGTTACTCACTGCCCCAGTGGCAAACGGCGCCTAAGTTGCTTCTTAGGTGAGACGAATCAAGGCCACGAGACATGAGAGCATGACTTCCAGGGGAGACTGCGCTTGTCAATCACCAGGTATCGTGATCGCATCCCCCCTGGAAGGGAGCCCTGGCGGCGACAACTCTGTGTGTGAATGTGCCACTCGGCATAGTACCCGGGAAGTCTCGCAGCGCCGGGTGATTGACGAACCGGGTTACCATGTGAGATGTTGGAATTAACACGATGCCCAATCACAACCTCGGTTTCTCGGCCAATTTGGTTGGTGCGTGGGACGTTGAAACAATGCGTTCATGGATACTATCACCGAGGTTTTGGCCCATAGGCGGGAATTGGCTAGCCGGCCGCGGGAATGCAAGCACGCGGTCTAGAAGTGGTTGAAGGGATGCTGTGTCACCTTTGTGACTACTGGCTGGACGCAAGCATGATTGTCTCGAAACGAGGTGACATGTATCTGCGGATGTCGCGCATCGACGGTCCGAGCATGTTATCGTTGGATGTGTGGGATGGAGAGGAAATCTCAATGAATATCGTTGAGTCGAGAACATATGCAATTCTGTTTGTACAGTAAGCAAACATTCAACATCCCGTGTTTCTAAAACAAATATGCAATTGGCGCAATTGGCGCAGTGTTTGAGGGGCGATCAATTGGAAGCTCGTTAATATAGATTTGTTTCCGGAACAAGTCCCGAGCATCCAAGAGATAGATGAATATTCTCGGGGACGGATAGATCCAGCCTATGAAAATGTCCCGAAATGATGCCAACGTTCACAGACGAAAATTTGTCTGACACTTGAAAGACGCCAAACCCGCTGTCATCCCATTTAGTTACCGATATCATTGTCATAGCAGTGAGGGGTCGTAAAGAGGGGGTTTGATAATGAGGGCATCACAAGGTCACATGGAGCACGGCTGCTGTCAAACCAGGACAGTCGTTGCCAGTGACCGACTTGGCGAGGTTTCAAGCGCTGTCCGGGAGACTCCCGAGCCTGGGTGCGCGGCTGTGATATGGACAATCGATCGCTCCGTTGCCGAGTCGGAATGTGACAGAACTTGGTGGCGTTGAATATCACAAATAGGCGCCCAAGCCGAGGTCTAAGCGTCATCACTCGGACGGGTTCAGGAAGAAACGCGTCGTCAGGGTGAGGACAAGGGAAAAAGGAAAAAAAGAAAAAAGTGAAGCGCGTGGATGAGGGGAAAGGAAAAATTTTCGTGTCATTGTCCTGCCAATGAAGAAAAGACCGAAACTCGGTTTCTCCTCTTTCTGCGACCGCCGTGATGGGGTCAATGAACCTTTGTCATGTAGTGGGCTTCAGTTTTTTTTTTCATGTGCTTCGGTTGCACCCAAGGGGTCCGGTGGTAATGGGTCCTTCGAATTTTAGACGTCACTGGGGTGAGGCAAGTGGATAATTAGGGGCGAACGAGACTGGGCCTGTCGTCGGTGTGAAATTTTTTTCCTCAAATTTCCGCCGAGCAGTCGGGGGGGACGAAGCCCGCATTGCATTAGCATAACCAATGCCGGTGATAAATCGATATGTTGAGCATCCGAAACTTGCACTGGTCGCCCTGCACAAGGTCAATTTCCGTGCCGCGTAAAGGTTTGAATAAGAGGCGCTGTGGCGGATACCGTGGCGTGTAGAGTTGGCTCCAGCCTCAAGTAGGGCGGCGATCAGACGTTACAGGCTCATTTCCCGCGCTGTGGTTCTCAAACAGGCATCGCGTGCTGGGAGATCCCCACTCCATGGAAGGCTTCTCGAACATGGCGCGCTTAGCGTTGTCTTGATGGGGACGTTGTGGCACGTGCACCCGCGTCAGTTTTGTGCACGAGGCGCAACTTGGGTTGGGGACGAGGATGTCCCGACATGTACCGCTCCACTAAGTCGCGGGTGTCTCGCCTCATGGGAGGGGGGTTGAACCATCGTCGCGGACCGGCTGCGGGAACAAATCCACTTTCTGAGCCACTTGGTGGTGACATCTCGGGTCTTGTACGTAGGTCACGGATGCTGGAGGGGTCGGGGGCGGAGAGACCGGGCTTTGGCGGTCTCGGCGAGTGTGGAGGACGTCCGCAGACCAACGACAGCATTCGTTTTGATAATTCAGAGGGGTGTCCGCTCTCGTTTCGGACCATGGGAATTTTTCGTCACCAGCGCTGGGCCCAGGATGACCCTCTGATACCACGCCGCCTGCCCCGAAGCAGGTTAATTAAGCCTTCGTCCAGCTGGTCCTTGCACGCCGAACAGGCCTCAGCATCCGAGGAGAAAAAACCTCTTGGTAATGAGGCCCGCCTCGGGTGGAAAGGGAAAGAAGAAAAATTTTGTGCAGCCATGATAGCGTCGTTGCAGAGGAAACGGGCGGAGCGTCCTGCAGAACAGCAATGGGGGTTATGCAGCCTGCCCCGGAAACTACATAGAGACCAGCCTCAATGGCGTCGAGAGTTTTTGCCTCCCCCTCACACTTGAACCTATTGAGAGCTGCTTTTCACGCGACTTGCAGCAACCCCCATGCACGCGAGCGTGTTGCGACGTGCAAATCAGTTGAAAGTGGTGTCGCGTGGTTCTGGGCCCGTGGGTGTGAGGCGTGCTTACCGCCAGACTCAGGGCACTTTCTTAGTCAATGGGGGTTGGGAATGGGGACAGGAACGGGGCGTGAGATGTTAGGCTTTGGCGCAGCAGCAGGCGGAGAGGCTGTACGGTGCATGCTTGTGCAGGCGAATCGGCGCGCTGAGGGGTGATGCAGACCCAGAAGAAGAAAAAATCGGGCGAGCCGGGTACACCAGGCAAGAGACGTCGTCAATGACCGAAACTCAAGGGTCTCTTTCGGAGATAGAACTGTCTCATCCCCTGGATATCACAGCATCGACTCAGTGACTGAAAAGCAAGGCGTAATGCAACCCAACTATAATTACTTTTACTGAGGGCTCTTGAATTAGGACCCGCGTCCGTCTGAGAGCCATGTCTTTGCAAAACCTGTCATGGTCTTATTATAGTGCTTGCACATCCCGCCTGGCCAAAGTGACGGCAGGGGTAGGGTGATGATGGCTGGTACTTGAACTGCAAGTCGGACGCAAGCATGCCACTCACTGGTTACAATCCTGGCATGTCTTGCGCGGCGACGCTACCCGTGTTGCCAAGGTTCAATCGTCACAGGTTGGCAGGGGAAAAAGGAGACAAGTTGGCTGACAAAACTAAATTGGTACGCAGCGGTTACCCTCACATGCAACGCGGAACACGCACGGGAGAAACACGGTCTTTTTCGGCGTATAACGCGCGCCACTGCGGCTCTTTTCCTGTCAAGGGATTCCTTTCTTTGTTTGCTTTTGACAGATCAGAGACTGCTGCTCCGTCAACGTAGATGCAGATGAGGAGACGCCGGGCAAAAAGAGGGTCTAAAACGTCTACATAGTTTCTCCGCCGGGTCCTGCTAACAAAAACCACCATGCTCAAGCAGTCTTTTTAGCTCTACACCTTTCTCGTACTTGGGCGGGCTGTCAACTTATTTGAAGGGCTGGATGGAAACTCGAAGGCGATTGCGGGGCATGACTAGCAGGGCTTTAAGTGGTTACAGTGGAGGGCGCCTGGCACTCCAATGTGCCTAGCGCTCCGGTGCTGAGTATGAAGCCCGCAGTGCCATCCCCGGCACCCCACCAATCAGAATCTTATGTCACGCCGTCTTGCATGTTGCCGATGCGAGGGATGAGGCAACCTGCATCTGACTGCCTATTCCCATCAAAATCTGAGTGAGAGAATAAAAAGTCGGAGTTTGGGGTTTGCTCGCCCGGCAGGCCGACACGAGCACAATGAATCATGATGTAGCAACTTTGTACTGTACTCTCCTGCGGATCCCCTTGCTGGTGGGGTTGAAACCCGTTGCTCTGAGCATTGACGCAAGCACGCCTCGCCGCTTGTCTAGTCGGGTTGCCGGCCTCTGACTTTGTTCGGCTTCCTCGTCCGTAGCCAGGCCAGTGCGGTTTACGAGGGAACAGACGGCAGATGGTACGACTTGGCAGGCCTACACAGCGAGGCCGGGTAGCCAGGCCAGGCCAGGCCAGGCCCATTCATCTGGTCCAGAAGGCCTCCGATATGGGCCTTGACTGCTGACGTCCTGTTTTTGCACCAAGCGACCCTTTGAGTCTCAGTGGCTCATGCAGCCCCTCAAGAAACGTGGCTTGGGCCATGATTTAGGTCGCTCGGCGCCATGGAGGCGGGTTTGCGATAGCCATGTCTCTGACCTGGCCCGGCCTGGTCTGGGACGTGTCGCAGCTGGCTGGCGGGCAGTCGCCGAGTGCAACTCTGGAGGCAGCGGCTTGCGAATGTCGAGCCCACAAAAGACTAGCAGTAGGCACGACGACGGTCAATGGTTGTCGTAGGAGAGAGTCCGGGGTTGAGATCCACGAGCGATACCTTTCTTCCTTGTTCCCTGTGTTCTACATGGCTTATTGGCTGGCACGCCGCCATCGCTCCGGTTCCCGCGAGACACCAACCAAACCGACTCTGGCTAATTCTCCTGAAGGCGGGTGTTTGAGGTGAACCGGAGATGGTGTTATGCGTTCACATTGACAAAGAACCAGTGATTGATCGTCCGAGCATGCAACCACAATGGCATTCAGCTCACTCGAAACTCACAAACTAAGCCTGGTTGGCTTGGGCTGGTTGGCTGGGCTCTTACGACTCGGCTCATGGCGCAACGGACGTTGGCCCAGTCCTTAACCCAGATTGGGCAAGCCAGCCAAAAAAGAGTGTTTTTTTTTTGGGCAGCGTCAGCCAGGCAAGCCAAGCCGAGCCGAAAAACCCGGACCAGCACCACGGCGACATGCAAATACGGGACGTTCAACGACCCTCAATTGGCAAAGGGCACAAGGGAAGGAGAGATGATTTTAGGCACGAGCATCTGCAGGGCAAACTGGCAACAACTACATATCATTTTTGATATATCCAAAGATGGTACCAAGCGCCCGGACAGTGTCCACGCATGCGGAATGGCCCTGATTCAAAGATCGGTATCTTGCACTCGGCGCCGCCCAGGGCCAGGGATCCCGGTTGTGGTTCCTGGGGCTACCCCTCACTGGCTGCTGCAGGTAGGTGGTTGTGTGAGAAAATAGGTCTTGACAAGAGAAAAGCAAAGCCAGCTTTGACAGTGGGATCGACAGCAGACTCTGTCAATTCCAGCAGCGTGGCGTCCACAGCGACAATCACTTATCGTAGCCCTCCTCAAGGGCCATTCCTCACCATAATCTCAATCACCATCGGAGTTACGCACCCGATGATGTAGTTTCAATTTCCAATGCAATCCTCCAAGTGGATCGCAGCCGAGGACAGAATGTCGATCCGGATGACGCTTTTACCTCGTGTCCCGACTTTTTCTGTCGACAGGGGAAATGGTGCCGGCCGCTAACTTAGCCTGGCCTCCCCCTCCATCTGGTGGATTTGCAGGCGTATTCTTTTGTCCAGCCACCCTCCTACCCAACTTAGTAATGGGCCTGCCTACGATGCGCTGACCCGAGTCTCGAGGCGCGGGTTCGCGTCACCTCATTGGATGCCAGAACTGCGACGCCAGAACGCGCGCGTTGAGAGGAACGAGACGTTAATTCAAGACGCGATGCGAAGGGGGGCGTGTATTTGAAGCTGCACTAAAAAAACGTGGCCGTCTGCTCAGCAGCGGGGAAGGAAAACTTTTTTTCTTTGGGATGGCCACTATGGTAGGCTAAGTTTTTTCTTTTCTTCTTTTGTCTTGAGACTCGATTGCATTGACCTTGCACAGATATGAAGTTTTTTTCTTAGTCCCCTCTTCCCTTGCTTGACGGAACCGCGGACAAGTATCCGAGGCGCGGGCTAACGGCGGCTGGGGATTGAGGTTTGCACCGATGACACGGACAGCTGAGATCTTGTTTCGCGGCCGATGGATCGGTGTCAGTCTCACACGATACTTCCACCTCACATTGCAAGGTAGGCTTGTTAGTGGTTTTGGGGTTGTCGGGAAAGTTACAAGACAAGGACTCAACGTGCAAGAGTTTAGGTGATCCCTGGCTCAAGGGGATACCATGTCAATTGGCGCATGTGAGGCGTCGACAAGGCCTGGATCGCCATTTCCGAAGTCTCCATCTAGAAGCCATCGGCGGAGCAACTACGCATTAGCTGTCAATGAAAGAGTTTAATGGCAAACATGTATATGTCCTGCATAGTTATCCCCAGTGCTGCGTCATTACCTACACAAAAGGCTTTGTGCTTGTGCCACCTATGCGCACTGGTGTCCTGTGCGTGGGGGAGCGTAAGCCTGGGTTCGCGGGGTGGAGATGGCCGTCTCTCCCCTCTTCCCTTGCAGTATTAAAAAGCAAGCGGCTTGAAAAGCGGCGGCATGGGATGGAAATGAGCGACGGGAGGTTTCAAGCGGACGACACTGGGCGCGACGCTGTCTGAGGCGACGCACGGGAGCTGGCGACGAATTGAGGCCGCAATTACTTCTTTTCATCTCTGATCCTGAGACCCAAGTCCAGGAGAGCATGCTCTTACAGGCGCTGCACCCATGGATTTCAAGGATCCCGAAAGAACGGCAAGAGGGGCCTTGTTGGTGATGCCGACGTGAGATGCAGTGCTAATTACAAGGTGCTGGGAACATCAGCCTCAGCCAGCGATAGCGCCAGTGGGCGGGCACGGAACACGGGGGTCCATTTCCCATACTGGAGCGGCGACTAGTAATAGCGGGCATGGCAAACAGGCGATGTAGCGTGGACCAGCACAAAGGAGCCCTGCTGTCGCGGCGGAGTAGGGAGTCTCGTTTTGGAGTACGTACAGGCGAGGCGCATGGTGTTAGACCCTATTACCAACGTCACACCTCCTTTAGCAGCACGGATTATACCCGCGACAAGGCGGCGACAAGTGGGCCAAGCTCGAAAGTAGCCATGGGGGCAAAATGAGAGTGTCATAAAATCCCAAGCAAAAATGAAATGGGTGGAAACGATGATCGCCGGTGGGTTGGGACATGAGCAATGCATGTCGGGCATTCTCTCGCAGGACCCTGAACTGGTAATAACTTCAAGCGAGGGGAGCGTGGTATTCGGCGTTCGTGTAGAGAATTAGATTCTTGGCCTAAGGGGGGCTCTAGCAACCCGGAAAGCTACAGTGAGGCTGGTCCGGAAAGCACTGACAGCTCATCATCACCACAGGTAACCAGCGGAGAAAATGGAGGTATTTTGCTCTGTGCGCCCCGGTACGATTGCCGTAGGTTTGTCACTGTCACTGCACAGTTACGTAGCGGCCATACAGCATTGGTGTGCAATACGCCCCGTTTTGTGCGCGTGATGAATGGACAGAAATATACAGCCTCTCAAAGGCGCGGGCGGGCATCGGCCTTGGCGAGCGACTTGTTGTGCAGGGAAAATACAAAAAAAGACTTCAAATTTCAAGGATTCGGGACTTGCAGCGAGGCAATCAGACAGGCTGACAACGTCTCACGGCCTGGGAGAGGGTGTAGCACCAGTCAGCCCCTGGGTCCGGCAGCCACCAATCCTTCAGCAGCGACTACAAGTTACAGGCGGACCAAGTTGCAGGCAAGTGTGTCTGAGAGGCAGTTACAGGCTTACACAATACTGCAGGTAGGTGGTTGAAGAGCGAGTAAGCCATCAGAGAATCGCTTAGGCGGTGGGCCGCGCGGGATGGGGTGGATGAGGAGACTTTCAATGAGGGAAGCGGCCTTCATGACATGCATGATTAATTAATTGGCTTTGCCCAGGTTTGTGCAGGAGCGCGACAGCGGCGTGCGATTGGCCGAGACGGGGATGGAGCTTGAAGATTGACGAGAGACGCTGGGCACGCATCGGCGTGCAAGCAAGCCATCGATTTTGGGCCTAGAGCTTCTGTCAGGCTTCTCTAGAAGCCCATTGATGGGATGTTATAGGCTCGGGGGCTTGCTAGCGGTGGCTGTCGCTTCGCGTGCAAATCGCCGCAGGCCCCGGAGAAGATGGCCAAGATTGGCAATGCTGTGCTCCGCGGGGGGGCCATGAACAGACGGCGGGCACCAAAGTCACGGGGGCAGCAGAACGAGACGAGATGAGACGAGACGCGAAAAGTCGGCTTTGCCGTGGCTGCCCTGCGCTTGGTCTCGGTGTCGGGAGCAGTTCGTTAACGGCCAAAAAAAAACCCGCTGCTGACATTTAGGCCGCGCATTAGTTGGGTGTACCACTGAGCAATGGATGGCACTTGGCGCAAAGGCGGACATTGCGAGTCAAAATATGGGACGTTGTTCTGCGCGGCAGCAGGCCGGAGCTCCGTCTAGGTGCAGCGGCGTGGAGCTGGTCAATCTAGGGATCCCATGCCTGGAGGGGGGGGACGGGAACAGGAAGGGGAAAAGGCCAGCAAGAAAGGCAGCATCCCAGGTCACCGATTCCAGGTCTGGGGAACAGGCGGCGGCCGGTGAGCCAATAACCCCGGACCAGAGACACTCGGGTGGTGGTTGCATTTCGCAAAAAAGCGCACGTAGCAGGTTTTCAGTGGCTTTGGGCCCCCCAACTTATTAGACCTTGGCCCGTCCGCCGTTGACCTCACTCTGGCGGGCGGCCGAGTGACCGGGCGGCTGGGCCTCGCGTGTGACGCTGGCGTTGAGACGATGCTTGCTGCTTGCTGCGTGCTGCGCTCGACATTAGCAAGGTGGCCCGGAATGAGGTCGGGTGGGAGCGGGGCCAGTAGCGCAACTGCAGATGTGCGATAGGACAGCTGCTGGGGTGGGCGGACAGGATAATGGAGGGACGGGATGGATCCTATGGTGTTGTGGAGGTTGCGTCGAGCCATAGCCTCCGCGCTGGATGCTCAGAAGGATGCCCCAGCGCAAGGCACAGGTGAGGAAAAAGTTGATATATCGACATACGAGGAGGCACGGTGACTTTGTGAAGACATCCCCGGTCCGCCATCAACTCAGGCAAACCCAGGGTTTCTTTGTGCCAATTGCATGTTGCACCGAACGTGCCATGATTGCCTTGTGCTCAATCGGCAATGGCCCGCCGGCGCAGTTTGCTCCCGAGTGCGGCTGTAGGCAGCCTACGCAGTGCTCCCTTTGCGATCCTGTGCTGGCTGCAAGCGGTGGGTGGCATGTAAGGGATGGACACATTAGCTGGCACAAGCCTCAAAGGCCGGTGTACAATACACAATAGGCCGCCTGCGGCCTTGCTCAATAAGGCCTTTCACCGGCCGCCATGTAGTCCTTCCACAACAAACAAGACGCCAAAACTTGGTCCTCTATTGACACCGGAGGTCAACAATAGCGGCGACCTATGGGATGGGCTAGTTGATGGTCTCGACAAGCGGCCTCGAGTGCGGAGAAGGAAGGATATATCACACCACAAATCGACACCAAGTTGCTGTCAGTTGGCATCCCGCTCTTCTCCCCATCTGCTCTGTCTCTCTCTCTCTCTCTCTTCCTCTACGCACAAATCGGTCTCGTCCCGTCATCAAACCTTTTTTCCCGTGCATGTAAAAGGCCCCGTGACCGTCCCGCCGTTGGGAATCTCCGCTTGCGCAAAATTCACCAGACCGTTGCCGTCATCGCCTTCGTCAAGATCCCGCGGGAATCGACATATCCGGGAGCATCGAGTCGAGTCTCCCGACCAAACCTAGCCTGACCTGGCCGTTTTCGCAGCATCTCTTCATCAGGAAGAATTACTGGCGACACGCCCAGCACAGGCACAAGGAGAAAAAGCATCATCGTCTCCAACACTCACCCATCCGCACGCGGATCCCTGCCCTGCTCGCACCGAATTTCCCCAGCCGAGAGACAGAACACGCTACGACACGACACAATTGGCACAAACGTGACCCTCAGGTACGTATGGGAAGAGCGAGATGTACTGCGCTGTACCTGGCACCCCCCATGCCCATGCTGCCTCAATCGCTCACCCCCAACAACCCCCCCAATCCCAAGCCCAAGCACAAGCCCAAGCCCAGCCCCCCCTCCCCTTTCCACCCCCCGAAAGCGTGCCTTGATGCGTGTCTCTAGCGCAACGCAGCGAGGCGACGCGGTACGTGACGGATGTACCTCGCTGTACACTCGGTAGAGGCAGTATGCAGGAGTGAGGAGTGGGAGTGTGAGCCAAGCCCAAGCCCCCCCGTGTGATGTCTGTTCCCCCCAGTCCCCAAGGCTGTCGGCCCCGGTCCCTTCACTGCTCCACGCCCATTGCGCGCAGCTCCTTGGCTCGCTCTCGCTGGCTGAGTGACGGAGGCTTGCTGAGGGACTGTCGTGGTGGTGACCTTTGGATGACTCCTGTGCCAGGGGACCCCTCTGCTGGGATGGAGCCAAAGTACCTCACGGGCGCGCCACAACCACTCCCTCCACGCACAGAACTGAGCAGGGTACATCCGTCCACCCCAAGTCCCCACTGGGTGGGCAGTGGATAAGGTAGCCCACTGCGCTGCGCTGCACTCGCGAGCTTTGGCTGCTTTGGTGGTTTGGCTTGGTGGTTTTGGCTGGCCTGCTCCCGTTTGCTCTAGTCCGTTAAAACTACCCGCGTACCTCTCCTCCAGTCCTTTTCCTCCTCTTCCATCCTCCTCCTACCTTCAACCCGCAACCTCCCTCCTCCCCTTCCTCTCCCTCTTCCTCATCCATTCGTTCCCTCATTTCCAATCCGTCTCCTCCTGACTCGATCACAGGCCGCAGACGCGCTTTGGACGAGGAGAAAGAATCTGACCGTGGGCATCCGCTTGACTCCCTTTCCCAGCCCGCCCTATTAAAGGCCCGGACCCAGAAGCTGTGAGACGGCACCACCAAAAAAGGACGGTCTGCAGAAAAGTGAATCAAACGACACCTTTGCTGGTATTTCGCTTTCGCCTTCCGCCCCGGCTTGCCCTCCCCCTCCAGCTTCTCCTTCGACGCTGCAAATTCCTTCCACTCCCGATTCGGAATTCAGTCCTATCCACTCCCTCCGTCGCCGCCCATCGACTCGCTCCGCTCCCTTTTCACGAGACGATTCTTGGTGTCCTTCCCGAGACTTTGTTCATCGACGTCTTCTTGACTCTCCGTCAGTCCTAGTCTTGTCAATTCTCGACCCTCGAGCCCGGCACCGTATTTTCCCTCCAGCCAGTGGATTGTCCAAAAATCTCCGGCCCCAGTATTGGAGTATCAGAGAATTTGCAGCCCACCCCATTCTCAACCAACCCCCCAACCACCACCATCGTTGTGTGTTACCAGTCCCTTGTGTCTCCCAACAGGCTCAGTGATCGATTTTTTTTTTCATCCCGACCGTCCGAGTGTGAGAAGGTACGTTGCGGGCAAGAACACCCGACGATTTATGTCACAAATCGAAATCTAATCCTCCACCCCCCTTCCAGCCGCATGCCGAGGATTCACTCCCGCATACCGCCACCTTCTCCACCACAACCTCAGTCCTGAAGCATTGCTCTGTGGGAGACGTTAGCTCGTTGTTCCCACTCGATCTCAGGACATTGTCTCACTCTCGGAAGCCCTGACCACATCCCCGACCTGTGGTGGTAAGCCTCCCTCCCTCATCAGTCCACTACCCTTTCCCGTGCCAATGGCTCCGACCTCCCGTGCCAACACGTCCCTATCACCCAAGGGATGCAGTGCTCTAAAACGGCGACCTGTCGCACCCCTGGACTCTGCATAACCTGTCTTGGTGCACTGAGATTTTCAGATCTCCTATGCAATAGAACTATATGCTAATACGTATCCCGTTCTTCTAGAGCCCTTGAGTCGACCTCGTTTTTTAAACGACCCCTTTTCCGATCCCTTTCTTTGCCTCCACCCATTCATTGTCTTCATGCTCCTGGCTTCGTTTACCAGCCACGGTCACTCGTTTTGTTAATCTTTTTCACCACGCTCTTTAATATCTTAATACCTTAATACCTCGGTGTGCATCACTCATTCACACATCCGAGTCAATCGCTCATTCGATCGTCTCCGAACAAGATTCCTGGGGAACTTCACACAGTCTCTCATTGACCCAACACACCTTACGATTCGCATCGTTCTACACATCGCCCAGCATGGCGTACTCTCACCCCGACAACACCTTCTTCGTCGAGTCCGATGAACCTCACCACACGAGAATCAACCCTCGCGACGCCGCCAAGATGATTGCCCGCAACCGACAAGATATTATCGCCGGCGAGCTGTCCCGGTTAGCAGGCGACGAGTACCTGGAGGATATCATGCAGCACATGAGGCACATGGAGGCAAGTCCCCTATTCCCCCCATGTTCTGCCTCCCCCTTGTGCTAACCTAGAACAGGACGAAACCCTCCCCGATGCCAGCCTCATTGACATGCAGCGCGAGATCCAGTGGTTCATGAGGCCTTACCTCATCGACTTCCTCATCGAGGCCCACGCCGCCTTTGCCCTCCTCCCCGAGACCCTCTTCCTCACAGTCAACCTGCTAGACCGATACTGCTCAAAGCGAGTCGTGTACAAGCAGCACTACCAGCTTGTGGGCTGTGCCGCTCTCCTCATTGCCGCCAAGTACGGTGACAAGAAGGACCGCGTGCCCCAGATCCACGAGCTGAACAACATGTGCTGTGGCCTGTACGACGCCGGCATGTTCACACAGATGGAGATGCACGTCCTCAACACCCTCGAGTGGACAATCGGTCACCCTACTGTCGATTTCTTCTCACAGCTGATGGCTGCCGAGGAGGGTGACGACCGGGAAGTGGAACACATGGCCGCCTACCTCAGCGAGATTGCCCTCTACCACCGAGACTTCGTATCCACCAAGCCCTCGATCATGGCTCGAGCCTCTCTCGCCCTTGCCCGAGCGATCCTTGGCCGCGCCGAGGTCAACGACGGAGACTGGGACCACACTGAGAACCTCACCCTGCTCACCCTCTCCCACCACCTCCACCAGCCTTCCCCTACCCTCGGACGCAAGTACTCCACTCCCAACCTGTCCCGGGTCTCTCAGAAGCTCGCCGATTTCATGGCCGAACAGGCCGCCATTGCTCGTCGAACTGCCAACCCTCCCTCGCCCCCAACTGAGCCCGCTGCGAAACATTCCAACATCTACAGCACACCTCAGAAAGGACACAGCACCATCGGGTTCGACGGCTACCTGACTCCCCCCATCACACCTGACGGGAACTGCATAGTGGGCAACAATCACAATATGGTTAAGGAGACCTACCACCAGTTACCTCCCCGATGCCCTGTGACACCCACACCTCAACAGCACTCCGGCTCCGTTTACGGTCAACAACCCCAATACCCCGGCTATGTGGGACAGCATGTTATGCACCAGCAATAGAATGGTTGGTGGAACATGCCTGATCCTAGATTTCTGTAACCTTACTTCAACACTCAAAGCCTCGTTGCTGCTCGACCCCCGTGTGGCAGAGGCCTGGTTCCTTTGTTCACAATCCCTTGACCCGACATTCTCGCGCTTGTTTTGATGCCACTCGCATGGTAACACAACAGAATGATCTATTCTTTCATCTACGTCTTGGCATTTAGCGACTGCTTTTTCTTTCTTGTTTTTGCGAACCAAAAATTCCCGCAAGTCTTTTGGCACCCAAAAAAAAACGGAATACGGATCATACCCCCTATTTTTTTTTTTTTTCTATTTTCTTTCTACAGCAAATTTTGGCACGTCATGGCCTCTCAATGATTTGTCCCCTTCGGTTCAGGGGAATTTTTTTATGCGGAAAGCGGCCTACGTGAAGAAGCAACGGGGTTACCTCTCGGAGGAAATGTTTGAGGGAATAGAGTACAGGGGGGTTTAGGCCGACCTCGATACGGGAACCACCGAGAATGCACGAAAGGAAAAGAGATCCCTCCGCGATGGAAAAAAAAAGGATACCCACACATGGGAGGAACAGGGATGGCTTGCATTTATTTTTTTTTGAGAGAGGCAGAGGGGACGAGAAAAGTCCGGCCTCGGTCTGGTACGATGAGGCGGTTCATACTCTTCGCGACACACAGCATAACGACTGTATAATTCTTTCGGAGGTTTTATGAGGGACGATAAATATTGGCCTGGCATGGCTACGTCGTTCCGGGGAAAGGGACTTTGGCACATATGTGCCTCATTTGGATCTACGGAGCAAGCTTGTCTTGTGCCGCTAACCTTCTCCCGAGCCCCCGTCCTGTGTATAGGTAGTTGTAACAGGCACAAAAAAAGAAGTAAAAATCTCTTCATCTAGTGGTTCTCCTTTACTTTGTGACTCAAAATCCAAAAGCAATGTATTATGCAAATTGATGCAAATATGATATAATATTATGCTATAGCGTGCGATCTTATGACTCTTTGTTTTTTCACATCCACCCAACCAGAACACATGGCCTTGGCCAACACTAACCTGGTGAACAAGGCAGAATAGAGAATGAAAAGAGCAAAGTCTCCTAGCTCCGCCTAGTGCACCTGCCGTTGGGTTGGAAAGTTTACTTGTGGGATCCAAAGTCAGTCCACGAACCGATCTAGAATCAGACGGGCCACAGGCGGTGACGTCAAAAATTGTCATGTGGGGATGGTGCAATCTCGGGCGCCAGCCATACAGGTGCGGCAGAGCACAGGCGCTAAAACGTCACCGCCAAAACCCCTCTGGCGGTCGCCGTTTTAGGGACGGTCTTTTTTGTTCTTCCTCATTTCGAGCCCCTGAGCTAAACGGCAAGACCCCGTGATCCCCTGATCTGTGTGTGCATACGCGATGTTTTGCGGAGGACGCGTCGCATCTGCAAGGAGGTGTCGCTGCAATTTCAGCAAGCCATTAACGCGGGTCTGCGAAATGGGTTGGGGTTATGCCGGTGTCTTATACCCCGTCGATAAATTTAGGCTTGGGGAGGAACCGTAATTGCCCGTTATGCTGTTTGTGGGGACTCGAGGAAACATGGGTTAGGGGTCATGTTTGGACAAGTAACCCCATGACTGCCAACGCAGCAGCAGCAATGGGCTCGAGCATTTCATGACAAAGCCTCCAATCTCCAAGGACGTGGATGGAAACATGTTGGGATGAACCAATACGTACATCGAACGTGCCAGGATCAAGCGGGAGTCTGTAAATGCAAAAATAGGAGGGATACTTGGCTCCCCTATCGTCTGTAGGGTAGGGGCGTGGCGCTCGACCCCAAATCTCGGCCGAGAGGCTCAGTTGGTTGTGCTGCGAATATCCCAGCGCTCCCTTAAGTTGGTATTGCATGTGTGTATGCAGGTTCATTAAAAAATGCGCCTCGTGCTTCTACCTACAGGATGGTATATGTGCGATGCGTAAGTATGCAGATGCACGTCAGACGCCCTCTCGTTCGTTAATATCCCAGATACGATGGTTTGCAAACGGCTGAGGAAATTCGATGGGGTTCTTCCCTGCTCTCGAGTCCCACTGATTCGTGCCGTTGCACGGTCCCTGGCGCTGGGTTTTCGGTTCGTCCACACCCTCCTCTCAGGGACAACACCCGAAAGCGAGCTGTGGCGTAGATTTTCGCAACCGATCGCCACAAGCCACATCAAGCCACGATCACACACGCACACTCCTCGTGTTAGGTCTAGTGCCATAAGGCTGAAGGTCTTCGCTGAAGCTCGAAGCTGGTGCTACCGGATTGGCTGGAATTTTCCCCTGCTTCCCCCAGCAGCACCGCCAAAACTCTTCGTCGCAATCGCAACCGAACGGCAAACTCGACCAGAAACCAGGGCTCCGCCATACCGCCACATACATCATCATGTCTGTCACGATTCACACGTCGCTAGGCGACATCAAGGTTGAAGTGTTCTGCGAGAGCGTCCCCAAGACGGCAGAGGTACGTCCCAAACTCCGCACTACCCCTCCAGCCTCGCAGTCCTCATGTGCTAACGGCATGTTCTAGAACTTCCTCGCCCTCTGCGCGTCCGGTTATTACGATCAATCACCCTTCCACCGACTCATTCCAAACTTCATGGTGCAGACGGGAGGACCGGCCACGCCCTCGCCGCCGGAGAACCCCAAAGGTGGACGGAGCATCTGGGGCGGTGTCTTCGACGACGAGATCCGGCCTGCGCTCCGGCACAGTGCGCGCGGCATGGTGTCAATGGCCAACAAGGGACCCAGCACCAACGGATCGCAGTTCTTCATCACGTTCGACAAGGCGCCTCACCTGGACGGCCTCAACACAGTGTTTGGCAAGGTGATTGGCGACGAGGGACTGGCGACCATGGCCAAGATGGAGGCTGTCGAGGTGGATCGGAAGAACCGACCCAAGGAACCATTCAAGATTGAGAAGATCACAATTCATGCGAACCCGCTCGCGGGATGATTCATGACACGACACGAAAATACTCCCGTTGGGTGACAACTAAGACAAAAGGGCAACTCATTATGATATCATCATGGGGGCAACTGGACTGCATTTTGACGAAGCAAGATTTCCAATTGATCTGGCATGCGCCAGATCAGCAATGACTACACTTCACAACGAGAAAATACCGGCACTCTAATACCTCGAAGACCTTGACCATTGCAGCTCGTGAGCTGTGTATTTGGCCAGCCGTGCTCCGGAAGGCACCTCGATATCCGAGGCTGACACCCATATCATATCTCGCCAGCCTCTAGTCTCCATTTGTTTCATCATTTCCAGAAGCTCGGATTTGGAACGTCCATTCAGCTTCCTGGTGCTATGGACCACATTTCGGCCCCCAATGTCTTCAACATTTAACACCCAGGCCCGCTGACCTGCTTCATATGGCGGGAAGTGCCGAACCTCGTCCCTGTCAAGACAGCTGGTGATGACTTTACGAAGATGTTTCCAACCAAGTTTGCCCTCTCGTTCCTCCCGGGCCCTCCATTCCTCAAAATTTCGCTGCTCCTCGGTCTTCTGCTCCTCCTCGGCTATTCGGTCCTTCTCCGTTTTAGCCCTGAACAACTGACTGAATTCTCCCTTGCAATCGCCCATACAGTCAACGTGTATAACGTGCATCTTGCCCTCGAGCATCATGTATGCTTCTTGTCTGTGCCTTTCAGTTCGGTCCTCCTCGCTCGCGTCGCTGGCCCGAGTCGGTCCGCATTCGCAATACCGCGCACAAGTAGGGGAGGACGGCCAGTTACGTACCCCAAACCACCTGGTATTCCCGCTACTGGGTCCTGAGCTGGTAGCCTGTTGAGGAGTTGCGAGAACCAAAGGGTGAAGCCGGCGAGTCCCGCCGGCGCCCATTTGCTTGGTCGACCCCACAGGCTGCTTGGGGCGCGGAATTAAAGAACGGCAACCATTGATGTAATAATACCATTTTTCGATTGAGTGTATTTTAACTGTATAGGCTTGTCGAGAACTGGTTGAATTGGCCTCGATTGAGATGTTGAGTTTTGGGGAAACGGGGGCTGGAGAAGCGGGAGCAGGCAAACCCATATAATAACCTACAAGTGAGAAATCTAAAAAACCCATCTGACAAACCGTCTGTGCTATTGAGAGAGTTGAGAAAAAAAAAAGACTTGTGTGACCTCGATCTACGGCCGTTTTATGAAAAATGAAATTTCTTTGTCGTTGAGTGAACATTGGAACTCGGACAGCTAATCTTGGTCAGCCTTTGAACAATACCCAAACGGGCAGACAATGATTAAGTTGGGTTTTAGAACATGATTCTACAAAACAAAGTGAATGTATTAATTCTTATGACATGATACAGTCGTTTCAATTTCAGGCTCCTGCTGGTGTAGCAGTTTTGGTTTTTTTCGAAATATTTCTGTCGTTGGGAAATGCGATGAATCAGGGGAGGGGGGAGGGTGCCACGCCTGGCGGACAGTTTCGCAGGGACTATCCGTCAATTCCAATGCGATTTTTTACGGCTTTGGAACGTTTGGACTTGCCCTGGAGCCACTTCTATTTGATAGTGCTTTTTTCACAGCGCATTCCGAGGTTCGGGGGCTGGAACGTTTCCGCTGGCCGAGACCGTTCCTAGAGCCTAACCGAGCAAGATTTCCGCTCGGCTACGACTATGAAATAAGGGTGTTTGATAAGATATATGGGGGAAATCTCCTGCAAGGCCCCGTTTGGGCATATCTTGCAGATGTATACCTCGCATCATGTCGATGATCTTAATTAGGGGGGGGGGGGGGGGCTTCTACCATGAGAACTTGGGTACGGCGCCAATAGCCTAGGGATGTCTAGCATGGCCAGAAATATTGTTTAGGGCCCAGTATGTTACGGCCTGGGTCACCTCCGTTTTCTTACAGACTGCGCCACTGACCCGCCCAACTCCATAATGGTTCGATTCTTGCTCCGTTATGATGCACGGTGGGCGAGACAACAGCCGATCCCCTGGTAAGCGAGGTTCTTTTTTTGTTTCTGATTATCTCGGAGTACAACTCCTCGCTCATTCTATGGCTTACTCCCCTCCCCTTGCATTCCTTCGCGTGCTGCGTGGCCTCTACACGAACGGCTGCGGTGGCTCTCTCCGAGGGACAAATGCTCAGGAACGTGACCAGTGGGGAAAACGTCGATTCTGACCGTCTGTCGGAGGACCATCCCTGAAGAGATCTGGACTATTGTAATTTTGGGCATTTATCAGATTGGAATCTTATTAAAGGGAGCATCTTTCTTCAATAAGAAGTCCCAGGCATGTCCTAGTATATATGAACCCTTCCGCTTACAACATAGACAGTATCCGGTGAGAATATTTTTCCTTTACCTCTTTGCTTAGCCTTCTCCATTGGAGTTGTATATAAACGCTTCTAGGCTTGAAATATGCAAGAATTATTTGAATATATCATTGAGATTTGTGTATCTTTCATACGGAATTTCTGTTGGCTTCTTGCTTGTATCATTTTCCTCCTTTGAGCTCCATGAAAATATAGGTCAAATGACTGACCTCCTTGCACTACCAATACCCATAAACAAAGAAAATTTAATCGTTCTTAGTATGTTGCAATCTATAAAAAACGCCACTAAACACCATTACCCAAACCCCTAAACCGGTCCCAGCCCATCGCGAAAAATTTCGTCAAACCACTTTGTACCGTTTGGACTGCCTCGGCATAAATCATCAAAAGCAACCTCGGGGAGGCCCTTTGATACCATTTTGGATGAAAATATTCGTGGTCTCCGTTTCTCATTCTCTGCTGGAAGTGGATGGTACGTGGCATTCCTGTGATCCAAGGGTATCTGGGCTAACGGCGCCAACTTCTTGGAAACTTTCAGGTGGTTATTAACGAGGAGCCTGAGATGAGGGAAGAACCAAGTGCGGCCCCACCAGTCGTGCCGATTTTTAGGATCGTCTTCTTCTCTAAAGGCGTTATGGTGAATCATTGCTGGCACAGCTTCGCTAAAGTAGTCGGCATACAGCCGCGTCTGGTCCCAATCTTGATATTGTTCCTTTGTGATATTGATTGACTTCAGTGGGTGTTTGGAGAGTTTGATGTCGTCTGGAACTCCTATCAACCGCACAGGATTGATCCCTAACTTCTTCGATGTCGCGTTGATGTGTGTCTGGTTAGACAGGTTGATAAATTCGCCATGGATATCATTTGTGGGGACGGGGAGAAATAGTTTCTGTAAATAGTCGAGACCTAGGTGGAACTCATGCTGCATGAGTGTATCCTTTACCTGCGGGTCCTTAAAAAAGTCAAGATTCCCCTTGGGTTGTGCTCGGAGCCAATCGCGCCATACCTCCTGTTCGCTAAAGAGCTCACCCAGGAGCGCCTGGTCGGGTTGGGAATGAAGGTTCTTGACTCGTCTCTTTCTATTATGGGCATGGCGCAAAAGATGCCGGAGGTCAGAGGCGGGACCCATGATGGTGCCGGCGTTCAGGAACCTTGGCCGACTGAGTGACTCCTTTTCATCACTGTTTAGCTCACCATACAAGTCCGGGCGAGCAGGGCTCTCAGGAACCAGGTCGCAACGAAGTTTATCTCTATATGAATAGGGCTCACATCTCTGCTGAGAGGTAGCGATGATGGATTGCATCATGGGCATTTCTCCATGAAAGGCCCATTCCAAAGCGAGTCGCTCGTTGGCAAGCTTGTTGGCTTCGAAGTAGCGCTGGATGAGTATGTTCGGCGGTAACTGCCACCAGACATCGGCTGGATCTGAAAGTATGACTAGGTCGTTGGGTAACAGTCTCTCGTTCTTGGCGGACGATGTTAACATTGTGTCAAGGTACTTGAGGGCCGATGCAATCTTATCCAACCCCGCTGGGTTATGAGTCTGCTTCTCCCAGTTAAGAATGATGGGGCTTGGGTATCCATTCGCCATTGCGCTGAAAACTACTTTGCACAAATCTGGACCAGGGCCTTCTGCGGCAAGAAGGATGACCAGGCGGTATTTGCCAGGCGTAGGCTTGGGCTGCTTAGCCATGATAGGCGGCTTGGGCTTTTTAGACCCTAGGGGGCGGCTGGGTGCTTCGGTGCTGGATTGTGCTTGGCCATCGCCCAGGGTTTCTTTCTGAGGACCTCCCAATTTGTTGGAATTGTGTGCTGATTCTGGGTTCCCGATAGCCGTACCATCTGAGGGAGAATTTGTCTGATCTGGTGATTGTTCAACGGCTTGCTCAGAGAACTGGTCGATGACTGGTAGTTCGATTGACTCTTCAACTAGCTGGCTAGGAGATTTATCAACATCCACTATTAGTAGTTTCTGGTTGTCGTTCGCATGGTTATGGCGCTATAGGATATTAATATAGTCCTCGTAAGCTGTAATATTTGCTGGGAGCAAACTTACCTCAACGAAAGCCAATGTTAGATATGTAAGCAACAGCAGCGAACCAAACACCACAAGGACCAGTTTTCGGGTTGATAATCGGAGAAGGAAAAGCGGCAATAGCGCGCAATAGTGATGACGCCGCAAATTCTTTTCCTTCAGGCCCGAGTCCAGACCTTCGGGCAAGAGGTAGCGAGTCCTCTCCGTTGCTATTGCCCCCAACATCTGAGGAGGTATAGGATACGTATGAGGGATGGAAGAGGGACAATTGTAAACGAACCTCTCCCCTCACCCAAGAGGATGATATATACCTTGTCATTCTTCAACACAAGGGAGGGAATTAGAGGGCGAATGGCGCATTTCGAAGGCTATATGTCTCACCGATTGTCGCGCACAAACCAGGGGTAAGTATCTGGGATACTGGTAAAAAAAGGTCGATGGGGAATGCTACATGTGATGCGCCTGGTTAGGGAGCCCAGAACTATGGAACAAACCATACTGTTTGGGAAAGAAGACATGCCTTGCCGTGCGGCATGTCTTGGCTGATGGATCCGACCACTCGACGTTGTAGAATAGCTGAAGCGAATGCGAGACCCCGACAACCAGATTCTCAATATTTCCCCCTTCAAATTGCCCGAGTCAATGTTGATGAGCGCCACAGCGTCCATTTTTGTTATGGAAGGCCCCGACACACAGAGATCTTGGCTTTTATTAATCTATGATGATGAATGCCATTTGAAGCTTGGTGCAGAGATAGGGCAACCTAAGAATAGAACATGTCTCTATGGGAAGAGCTGGAATGCGTGATCTGGACCCTGTGGCATATGGTGGGTGCTTCATGCGTGGTTACAATATATTGAACAATACTGAGATGATACAAGCACTGATAAAAAAAGTTCCCAAACAGTACTTGCTTCAACAAGGCCACCGCCTCAAAGCTAGTCTCCTATAAACGTATGTAATTGAGGATGAAGATAGTGCCTACGTCAGACTGACTGGGTTGTTTGCGATGCGCTATCGATAAGAGTGGGGCTCCATGCGCGAAGCCAACCTTGACCAAGCTTTGGTGTCGCTGGTCCGTTCCATCAAACAACAAAACACAACTCCTGCCCAGCAACACGCCTAATACACCGGGAGCGCGCGACTCCACGGCTCCAAAATGTCCGCGATCTATAACCTCGAACCCCAGCCGACGGCATCGGCTATTCTGCACACGACGCTCGGCGAGCTTTCGGTTGAACTTTTCGCGAAGCAGACGCCGTTAACATGCCGAAATTTCCTCCAACTGGCCCTCGATGGCTACTACGACAACACAATCTTCCACCGACTGGTGCCGGGATTCATCCTGCAGGGTGGTGACCCTACTGGAACAGGGAACGGAGGAGAATCAATTTACGATGGAGGAGCGTTTAGCGGCGACTTGGATCCGTGGCCTATGGACCAACGCCAGGGAAAGAATGCAGGACCGACGGGAATCAACTTCAAGGATGAGTTTCACTCGCGACTCAAATTTAACCGCCGTGGTCTCTTGGCGATGGCCAACGAGTCTCGACCCGATACGAACGGCAGCCAGTTCTTCTTCACGCTCGACAAGACCGAGGAGCTAAACGGCAAAAACACCCTGTTCGGTCGAATCGCTGGCGATACAATCTACAACTTGGCGAAGATGGGTGAGGCGGAGGTTGATTCGACGACAGACCGGCCTATTTACACCATCAAGATTGAGAGAATCGAGATTCTGGTCAATCCCTTTGAGGACATGAAGAAGCGCACCAGGGTTGCTGCAACGGCCCCCAGCAAAGCACCTGCGCCGAAAGACAAAAAGAAGAAGCGCAAGGGTGGCAAGCAACTATTGAGCTTTGGCGATGAAGAAGGCGACGAAGTTGAACCAGTTTTCAAGAAGCCCAAGTTCGATACGAGATTAGTCATGGAGGACCCCGAAGAGGATGCGCAACCCAAGGTGAAAGCGCCAAAGCAGAAGGGAAAGAAGAAGGACGAGGTACGACCTAAGAGCGCGACGCCGCAGCCGGAGGAGACTCGGGACGCGAAACTAAAAAGGAGCCCCAGTCCTCCTCCCCGCCGACAACGGGAACCATCCTCAGAGCCGGAAGCGCCTAAGAAGACGGCGCTGGAGAAAGCCAATGAAGAGATTGCAGCGCTAAAGGCATCGATGAGACGGACAGTTCACACGGAGGAGCCAGAAAAGGAGAAGAAGAAGTCTGCTTTGGAGTCGATGATCCCAGAAACATCCATGAGGGGGCGCAAGCGACGGCCAGGCGCTAGCAATACTACAGCTACTGAGGACCAATCGACGCTTCGCATCTTGAAGGCATTCCAGTCAAAGCTGGACAGGGCCCCCCCGAAGAAGGGCAACGAGGTCTCGTTGCCCCAAGACGAAGAGGATGATGGCGGCGCGCAAGGTGCGGACGATGAGGCCAACCTCTGTGACCTGCACTTTATCGCAAACTGCCAGAGTTGCAATTCTTGGGATAAGCAAGAGAACGAGGAGAGCGACGACGAGGGTTGGATGTCCCACTCGTTGAGCTTCGCCGCGGACAAGCTTGGTAAGGATCTGAGCAACCGCAAGAAGGCCGAGGAGGAGTTGGTCGTGATTGACCCACGGGAAAAGGCGCGGACACTAAAGGAGGAGAAACGGGCAGAGAGGGATGCTCGGCAAGGGAAGTCCGGGAGAGCATGGGACCAGGCCCGGGACCAGGCTCGGAATGCACAGATGGCGCGGGCTGCGTCGCTCGCAGGAAGAGGCGCGAAATGATAAGACGTTGGAGCGATAAACTACCTGTCGGATCTTGGCTGCGCGGATTGGGAATAGGGATTGGATGAGCTGTCAAGATAAAAGCTTAATAGGTGTGTGTGGTTGACGACATGACATTGAAAAGAAGCGGCGATACCCCAGCACAATGCAACCAACAGAGCTCCATTGTGGCCCATGCAGAAGCTGGGTTCATTATGACGCCCACGACTTTTTTCTAGGTGACATTTTCGTGACAAGCTGCTCCACCCATGCGATTCCATTCGAAATGGAAACGGCCGTTTTTCCGTTGTGGGAAAGAGGGCCGGCATTCGGGGATAGCATAGGAAGTTTTTTTTTTTTTGAACATAAAAAGATGCAGCCATGTACTTGAGAACAATGATCCCATGGAGGCAGCAGAAGCAAGCACTCTGTCCGACTTTTGCGCTAACACGCTTAGCGGCCGCCAGGACAAAGCGAAAAGCGAAACAACGGTCGGCTGCTGCTGAACAAATAACCCATGTCCCAAGTGGGGAGCACTTTCAACTCTGAAAGCAGATAGTGAGCGCCATCGGTGCCGTGCTTGTGGCTTATCTTATCGCACCCGCATCACGTGGAATCAACCTGGCTTCGTGGGCAGGCGAGTCCCCTGATTGGCCCGTCAGGATTTGACAATTGATCATCTCCGGCCCCAAATGCCCCAAGCGGGCCCTCTCAAGCCTCTGCGACATCTAGACAATCATCAGCGATTTGCCCGATTTCACAAGCCTCGCCCGCTGCCGTGATCTCTGGTTGCGCATCGCCTCTCTTGCCCGCGGCTCTGCACACCAGAATGGGTCCCGAGGCCTTCGATTCATCACGCACTTGATCGAAACACGTTCCAGGCGCCGCCCGCCGACTTACTTTTTGCCTAGCACGCACGCCCAAGCCCGTCGCGCAATCCCACCACGCCAGCTCTGCTTCAAACATCACCGCCTTTGTGTGCTGCGCCTGTGATCCTTCGCTCTCCCACACACCGCTCTCGCAGTCGCCCTCTCCATCCTGCAATCGATTTATTGCTTCGTCGCGTTCTCCCCGCGCTTCCGCCCACCTCCGCCCGAGAAATCCTCCGTCGACCTCTCAGCCGTGGTTCAGCTGCAGATAGCCTGCCTGCCGGACTCACCTGCTCTACGCGCTCGAATATTTTATTTTCTGCGCTCCTCACCCGCGCCAGATATCCCATCCTCTTCGCGTTTGTCCAACCGCAAGAAATCCATCCACCAAACGACGCGACACAAAGGGTCGATCTACTGCCCCGCGACCGTCTGAGCACCGACAAATTCATTTTTACCAACCACAGGTTTTTTTTCGGCGCTTCGCCGAGATAAAAAAAATCCAGCGCCTAATTGATTTTTGCCTCGCGAGCGCCTGCGCAAGGCAACCGGCAGCCTCGATCTACGACTTCCACGCTGGAACCGGCACCGAGCTTCCCATTTTGAACCCTGCTGTTTCGCTCTGACCCAGGGCAAATATCGCTGCTCACAGCTTCTCATCTATGTCGGCGCCAAATTCCAGAAAACGACCAGCTCCAGGTGCAGCACCGGTAGTGCCGATTCAACAACCAATGCAGCGACCATTCGCCTCGGGGAATGGGGCGGGGGACCAGATGTTG
This sequence comes from Calonectria multiphialidica, assembly GCA_020623665.1. NCBI lineage: Eukaryota > Fungi > Ascomycota > Sordariomycetes > Hypocreales > Nectriaceae > Calonectria > Calonectria multiphialidica. Next base: position 170,540 of record JAHVYC010000075.1, read on the forward strand.
CGATGGAACGGTATGGGCGACGGGGCCGGCTTTGTCGACAGCACTGCTAATGCGGGCAACTCGTTTGGCCTGGTTCCAGCTCAACCCCAGTTCCCCCAAACAGTCTCTGCCCCATCCAACAGCCTGGCCCGCCGTCAGATGAACCAGGCCCTCGTGCCTACAAACCCACGGACGGGTTTTGACGCCTCAGCAGACTCGTGGGCCAAGCTTGTGGGAGATGAAAATTCTTTGCTTTCACAAAACAACCCCGAAACCTTGAATGAGCAAGACAACGTCGAGTTATTGGAGGAGATGGCACAGAAAGCCAAGAGGGAGGCTCAAGCAAAGCGCAAACAGATCCCGCCTTTTGTGCAGAAACTGAGCAGGTGAGTTTTGCCCCGCTAGTACCGGTTTTGTTCCATGCGTATACTGACAACCGCATAGCTTCCTTGAAGAGCGCAAGAATGAGGATCTCATCAGATGGTCTGAAAAGGGAGACTCCTTCATAGTTTTGGATGAGGATGAGTTTGCCAAGACTTTGATCCCAGAGTTGTTCAAACACAACAATTACGCCTCATTCGTCCGCCAGCTCAACATGTATGGATTTCACAAGCGTGTGGGTCTCTCGGATAACTCGATGCGGGCGAGTGAGCGCAAGAACAAGAGCCCCAGCGAATACTCCAACCCGTACTTCAGACGGGGACACCCAAACCTGCTATGGCTGATTAACAAGCCAAAGAGCGGAAGCAAGGCTAAGAAGGGGGGCAAGAATGCTGAGGGAGAAAATGACAGCGAGGAAGAAGCCGTCAACGAAGAAACGCTCGGTCAAGGGCTGGGCACTTCCAACGTGCCCACAGGCAGGTCTCTTCCTGCCAGTGAATCCCAGCCGCTGCCAAAGAAGGAGATGGCTGTTATCCGCGAGGAACTAAACAAGGTGCGGGAGCAGCAAAAACTGATCCTTACTGCCATCAACCAGCTGCAGAGGAACAACCATGATTTGTACAACCAGGCTGTGCTGTTCCAAACGCAGCACGACCGACACCAGAACTCAATCAACGCTATCCTAAACTTTCTCGCCAACGTGTTCCGAAAGACGTTGGAGGACCAAGGCAGCAGCCAGAACGTCAGCGACATCATTTCGAGCTTGATGGCAAACCAAGGGCAGCAAGCGGCCCAGCACGGAAGTGTTGTTGACCTTGGTGACTTTATCCAGGCTCAGATGGACCCTGCCTCGTTTGGGACCCCTCACAAGAAGGCCCGCGGATTGCTCCCACCTATTCCCAACCAGAACAACCGCGCAGCTTCTGCCAGAAATCCCTCTGTCGGGAGCAGCTCGTACCAACCCGTTGGTCACCACAACCCTGAAATGGGCCACGTCACCGAAATCAGCGAAGGGTCTCCATCAGACACGACTTCACCGAGCCTTCGTCAGGAGCTGGAGGCGAACCCTCACGAGCAGATGATGAAGATTATCAACGACCACAATGCATCCAACTCGCATGGGCTGGACCTCCCCAAAGCTGCTGAAATGGTTGCCAACACGCCAAATACGCTAAACAATGCCCAGAGAAACAAACTGGTCGACTTCATGGCCGGTCAAACTTCTGCGCCATCGTCTAAGCCTATCCCCGTCACCTCCAACCCGCCTGCTATGGATATCCCTCATATGCCATCCGCCTCTGTTTCCCCAGCTCCGGTCGATACCAACCCTGCCCCGTCACTCTCGCCCATTATGCAAAACTCCATGATACCTCCGTCTTTGAACCAAATCAGCACAAACCAAATTGACCTGGATCAACTTCAACGTCTGCAACGCGAACAAGACGCCAAGATCAGTGAGCTCAGTTCGTTACTTGGCCCCCTGAGCCCGTCTGGACACATACCCGGCATTGGTGAGGGGGCGGAGGCGTATTTCGACCCACCACCTGTTGATCTTGACCAGTTCTTTGATAGCAATGCATTCCTCAACGAAAACACCTTTGGAGGGGATGGGAACGACTTTAATTTCGCCCTGGATACCGATGCAACCAATGCCGTCAACCAGTCATTGAAGCCAGGCCACGAACACGCCTTGGGTCTCAACAACAACACGCCAAGTCCTGCTGGGACTGAGGAGATACCCCGGACAGACTTGGGGTTCAACGGCAGTCCCGAGCGTGGGGTAAAGCGGCAGCGTGTGGGCTAAGTTAGATGTCGGAGCAGCCTTGTCTTGCAAACGACGACAAGGCGCGCTTTGAGTCCTTTTCATCATTACCTTCTACTTGCCCAGACGTAAAGCCACACCCACAATAAACGGGCTGCCTGGGACTTTTATACGAGAATACATGGCTTTAATCTGATTTGGCTGAATGTCTGAGCGATTGGTTTTTGCGTACTTTTGCATTCTATACATATCAAAATACACACAAGCAATAGGAATTTATGATAGGCCTTATGCTTGTCCCGCAAAGAACGGGGTCAAGAAATGACGGAAAAGTAAATTGGCTGGTTTGGTTGGCTTTGGGGATAAGCGCGTTTATGTGTAGCAGAGGGATGGCTTCCAAAGCGCGGAAGCTGGTTTCATAGACTGCAGAATAGGTTCCTGTAATGCCCAGAGCATAAAAATCATGAGATTATTCATTTCTAGACTGTCTTTATTATGAGTGTCCCCGGCGCACGGGCAACACAAAACGCGGCACACAAGAGTGCAAACGAATGAAGAAGCTTGGGAGCGATTTGGATGAGAACATCCTAAATAATTACAGGTTCAATAATTCAGTGCAAGACTTTTTTTTTAATTCAGATATGACTTGTACTTGTATATTTATTTATTTCCTGTAAGGAGATATTAGCGTTGTGTTTCATGCAAGTCTGCTTTCACCTACTTGCTTGCCTGTTACCCTACAGGCCGCTGCTAGTTGTTAATTTGACCCTCCTCTTTAAAGGGTCTCGCCTCTTATACTATGTGCCTTTTACTTATTCATCCTTGGTCTTTGCTGAGATCAACCTCCAAGTTTGCTTCCCAGGTTCCTATTATGGCCCAGGACCTGTCCGCTGAGTAACAATTTCTCTAGGAACGATTGGTCGTTCACATATCATAGAAAGGCCGGCTCACTTTTGACCTGGAATATCAAGGCTCCCTATGTATTAGCTGCGACTATATATTGGTGATTCAAACTGGATGTACCGGAGGGATGGTGGTGCACAGGGACTTTCCTTGACTCTCAGTTCCGGTGCTCTCGTGAACAAATATCTATTTGCGCGGGTAAAAGCCTATCGTGCCTAGCAGCTTCTCTTTTCTCTACTCGCGCTTTCCATTCAATCACCGGCATAAACTGATGAACACTCACATCCCCTGTTGCACTTCCGACTTTTCTATCATGAATATGTCCACACATCCCCGTTACGCATCAGTCTCAAAGACACAGGCACCTTCTTTAAGGATGCCACTATCCTGCCCAACGCCTGATTACTGCTGCACGACCGATTGTATTCTTCTACGCACTCAACATCTGCTACCGCGCTCAGTTACGCTACAGAATACTAGGGAGACATGGATGAGCTAGAGAGGACAGCCGTTATCGAGGCCCACCAGAAGCAAATAGTAGACTATCTGATCGCCTGTGCCGCTGTGGCCAATCTCCTCTTCAACTCCAGGCGCTTTTTCATGGAAGGGCAAGGCAACTGGAACACATTTATCGGTGTCATCGAACGTCTGGCATCGCGACAGTGCAACGACACTCGGCATCTGATGCGGGAGTTGCCCGCCATCTCCGGCCAGGTGCCTGGAGTTTCGAGAATCTTCCCACTTTTGATGCTTGGCATGTTACCCAGAGGAATTATGGATCCAGTCGAACTCAGCCAGACGAAGCTCGAGACGCAGGTCGAGGAGTTTGAAGAAGGGGCGGAAGCCACAATCATGAACATCCGCAAAGGCCTCATTGCTCTGTTGACCCCGCCCATGTACTGGGCCCAGAACAACATGCTTGAACGTGCACAGCTGTGCATTTGTGCTCAGAATCTCGACATTTACGGGATTGCCAGATGGGGGGCATCTAACCAGTGGGTTTCGGCGTTTTTGGAGGAATGGCAGAGGCTAAGCGATTGAGTTGAATGCGCTTCACTTTTTGGCTTCTATGGGATGGTTTGGACCACCGCACCAGAGGGCGTGGGATGAGCGGATTGTGTGGATTGCAACTGGAAACGTTGGGATAGAATCTATGGGTATGATTCCCTCGATGCGGAGCGAATGAATAGACAAAACATGGCTTTATTCATCAAAACTTTTACATTGGTTGCGCCGCCCACGGGGACAAAGAATGTTGGCTTTGTCATTGTCTCTCAGTGACCAGGACCCATGCCTCTCTCTTGATGTAAGTGGGCGAACTTGGCTGAGCTGTTCTGGCCCCAAAGACGCAGACGCTTGTTCATTTCCCTGCGTTCTTCTCCGCGGCCTTCTTGGCGACAATGCTGTCGAGGCGCTGGAACGACGGGTAACCCTCAAAGAAGCAGGTCAACTGCCACCCCCACCAAGGGCCCGTGAACTTCTCCACGCCGTGCTTCTGCAGGCGGCCCTCGAAGAGGTAGCACTCGATGAGATGGATGGCAATGACGGGCCAGAAGATGGTGTTGACGACCCACTTGTACCACCCGACGCCGCCGGGGAAGTACGCCTCTATCAGCGGCCACGCGGGGCTCTCCGGCACGACCCACGGGAGCGTCGCGGCGCAGGCGAAGTAGAAGATGACGGACCCGAAGACGAGGATGCCGAAGCCCTGGGGCGGCACGTAGGAGGTGACGACGATGTCGCTCAGCCCGAGCGCCTCGCGGGCGATGACGGCCATCTCGATGATGCGGCCCTTGACCTCAGACCAGGCGGCCAGCGGGGGCTCGAAGGGGACCGAGTAGTTTCCCCCGCGGGCGCTGAGGCTCATGCCCTTGAGGTCGACGTCGCGCATCTGGGGCGACGCCGCGTCGCCGGCCGAGGCGCGGGCGTAGTGGCGGATGTAGTAGGACAGCTCGCGGGTGTGGTCCTTGTTCATGTGCGAGACGATGCGGTTCTTCATGGCTGCTTCGGAGGAGGCCATTTTTTGGTTTTCTGTTTTTCTTCTTTTTTTTTTCTCTTTCTTTTTTTTCCTTTCCTTTTTTTGACGCCTCTGAATTGGAGGCTTGGGCGGCGGCAATTGAGAAGCTTGGCTAGAGTATTGTGTTAAAATGAAGGGAGTCGTTCCTGGGTCGTTGAGAGTGGAGCCTGGGTATTTCTTTGGCGCCGACCCCGGCCACCCTCCCCATACCCTCGTCATTGCCGAGGGAAACAAGGCCTGGTAGCCGATTTATATAGTTGCCGCCATGTAACTTATGCATGCGACATTCAATTCAAGACAAGTTGTGATACGCGCTGTTGAACAAAAAGTATGATCCAGATAAAAAGAGATGGTTTGGTTTTTTTCTTGGTTTCCTTTTTTCTCTTTTTCCTTGTTGAAATGATTGTGAATAATGTCCTGGGGTATCTATCCTGACGCTCAACCTGACCGCCCACCCCTTTGAATGCTGCAGCTGTGCAACAAGCACAACACCACCCATAATTAAGTAATATAAATAATACAAGAGCCTGCCTAGTAGTGAACGTAGTGAATGTAAGTAGTTAGGGTATCTTTGGATTTTCCTTTGTTTCTTCCCCTCTCCCCTCCGGACTCCACTCCAGCCGTTTCTCGCGGGATTATGGGCTGAGCGGGCCGCGCGCTGGCTTGACAATGTGGCCGCCTTCAAATTCGTCCTCCTCCTCGACGTCTACGCGAGTCGTCGTCGTCGTCTTGACTCTGATGCCGAGCTTGTCGCTGACGTGGGAAATCACCGAGAAGCTGGAGAACCGGTGGCCTCCCTTGATCTGCGTCCACACGTTTCCTCGGGACTTGTCGGCAAAGCCCACGTCCAGCTCGATGTTGCTTTCCGTCAAACCACCCTTTGCAGAGTAGATGGCCGTGCTGTCGCTCGATTTCGACTTGGAGTGGATTGGTGGAAGCGGCTTATCTGTAGGGCGGCGGCGAAGGCCTGGGGAGTGAGGCGAAAGGGCCGCGCGTTTTCGTGAGTAGGTGGTTGGCAAGAGCTTCCAGATATTGGGAAGACATGCGATGACGATGAGCGTAGAAACCTCGACACCTGTCCAGATGATGTGATCGCCGTATTGCCAGGGCTCATCGGATTTGGCTCCGTTGGACATGAAGAAGCGCAGCCTCAGACACGACATGGCCAAAGCCAAGCCACTGACGGCGAAAACGACAACCGTTCCAATCTTCTTTCCGAAATTCAAGCTGAGACGGGGCAGAAGAGGTAGAGGGAGAACGATTAGAAGAGCATTCTGGCCAATATCGAAAATCTGTTTCGTGTAGGCGAGAGTCTTGACGTTGACGCATTGGTGGTGAGACTTGGAACTAGTTGACCATCCATTCCACGAGAAGCTGACAGGGGAGCACTGGAAGGTGAGGACGAAAAACAAGACAATTGTCGGGATGGCGATGAGGGCCATGGTCATGTAGGCGGCGACCCTGACGCGGGTGCCGGTGAAAGTTCGAAGGTAAGCGTGTAGGATGGTGATCTTGGCGAGAGCCAGGGACAAAAGGACAAACTTTTCGGCGACAAAGAGAATCTTGCTGGGGGATTAGCCACAATCTAGAAAGGAATCAAGCATGCAAATTTACCTCTAATGCATTTGAGACGTCTCCGGTGTGCAGAGTTGTGGGATTGGCGTCGAAGATGGAATGTTGTACTGAGGTCTACCGTTAATACTTGAGGCGCCACAGGAAGATGGGTGAACTAACCATAGTGAACACAGCAAACATAGATGGTGTAAAAGACCTTTTGTTTGCAAAGTTAGCAAAAGCTGGCTCTTAGTCCGGAGTGCATCTGTTTCCCATACCCCACAAACAAGCATTATGTAGTCATCTCGATGAATTCCATCAGGCGATTTCCAGCTCGCAAAGAACCGTAGCCAAGGGCAGACCCAGGCTGCAATCTCGGCTATAAGAAGTAAATAAAATCGCTTCCCCCATGGCTGCATTGGCGGATCGCAGAGAGTGGATTCGGCCTCGATTATTTCTGTCTCGGGTCAGTTCCTGAGCACCACCGCGGATGCCTGATCGGTTGGGGTCGTACTGTAACGGTCAAGGGTGGAGCATTGTTGGAGGACACAGTCCTGGATGTTGCCCCAGATTCCAGCCTGGAAGCAAAAGTCGGTAATGGGTGACGTTGAGTTGTTGGTCGCATGTCCAAGTGCCGTGTTATAACATTTCACCTGTAGAAAGCGGATGTGAGTATTGTGCCTGGCCTTATTCATAATGTGGGTGGGCGAGGACGTACGCTGCAAGCCGGTAGTCGTTCGAGCACCTGGTCGACGCCGGTGGCAGTCGAGTCTGCGAGGACATTGGTGACAGTTGACAGTAGAACTGCCACTGACAGTAGCCGTGTCAACATCCGGTGATGTTCTTGGGCTTACAGAGTGGTGTTGGTGAAGGATTTGACCCCGTCGAGGCGTGAGAATAGGATCCCAACTTGATAAACATTCGGGCAAAACGAGAGACCAGTCCACCAACGATCCATCCGCCAGGAATTGGGGGACGGGAATATTTCTAAAAAAACACTGTTATGGATGAATGATCAGGGGTTCCAGAATGTGCATGGACGCTTGTTTGAGATCCCACTAGTGCTAGTCCTGGCAGCGACTGCAACGGGTGAACCACCAAGACCCCTGTCGTTGCCGTCGGCAGTTTGGTTGATGGAACAGGGCTCTGAGGCATCTGCCTCATGCGAACGGTTTAGCTCGATGGCATCAGAAGGGAGCTTGGGCGGCATTGCGCAGATATTTGTACAAAGCGTGGCTCCTGAAGTTTCTCACGTTGCGCCATGTCTGCTTGCTTTGTCGTGGGTATTGCAACGCTGCGGGTGAGCAAGCGAGGATCCGCTGCTACACACGAGGCGGCACCCGCTAGATTCTGATCCGCAGCTAAAAATATTCTACAAATAGAACACCAATATACTGCTGTGGCAGCTTGAGCATGTGCCATGTCAGCGGTGGTGCGTGCATGCTCGATGCATTGCAAAGGATCGAGCCATGTCGCATACCAGGTGTTGATCTAGATTGCGGGGTTCGGCTTAATTGGCAAGCAGCCTCTATTTAGACGAGCTGGGCAAAAAGATGGAAGCTCGCAATGCCAGCTCCCATCATCGCGGTCCAAGTGTCCTGGGGACCGAAGAGCGAGAGTGAGATGTTGAACAGACCGCATCTCCCCATCCATCGTGCGACAAATCAGGCGCTAGTCGGGAGATCGCCAGCGACTAGACAGGGGTTCTTGTTCCACCACAGCGGTATCCATACGCCTTGATCTTGAAATGAAACCGCCGTGCCCCGGGCGGAGCTGGCAGCATAAGGCTTCGCTGGCCCTCGGCACAATCGACAGGCGGCACCGCAATTTGTGTTTTTCTGTAACCGTTTCTGCTGGCAAGCTGAAGCATCGAGAGCTGAAATCGGCGCCCAGGCAATTAATGCCCATTTGTGCGTGAGCGCTTCGGGCATAGGCTGGGGTGACTAGACGAAACAAAATGTCGCTTGTCTGAGGTGGAAATGAACATTATACTTTTTGGCACTTGACAGCTTCCACTCATCCGACCTGAGGTCGGCGTCATCGACTAAGACGGATCATCTCGAGGCGAACCCGGGTCTAAGCTGCGGATGTTGGACATCATCTCCCAATGGACCCATCGAGGCCGGGAGATGCACATACACGATGCACAAAAGGACCCTGGGCAGCGGGGCCGCGAAGAGATCGCGGCGATTGGGGCCTTTCTTGGCCTGCAACGGGGCCATTCCCAAGACTTGTTCTTATCGGAGAAACAGATTTGCGATCTATCTCGAGAGCCTCCCTAAAAGGGTCTTCTCCGGCTCATGTGAAATACCTGAAACGGCTCTCGGGCGTTTTCACCAAGATTTGAACTGCCGATTGTGACTCTAGTGTCCTCTTCTTCAACAAAAAAGGGTTAGCGCACCCAAGCCCTGGTTTCTATTCGAGTTTGTTTCCCTATGGCTAGCGCATCCCGTTTTGACGAGTCGTTAACCGCAATCGCTGCGATTGGATGCGGGGGAGAATATCCGCCATGCACGGCATTGGTGGAATTCCGGGGTCCTCAGGGACGGTATTGTCATGTAGATGAATGTTTAATCTTGTTCGAATGATCTTTCATCTAGGAGCTTTGGTGTGTGTCAGTTCATTCTAGTGTGGTTCAGGACAGCACAGGCTGCAAATCGGGGACTCCTTCCTCAGCCGAAGCTAAGAAGGATATACTTTTCCCATTCGCTGCCTGAGCACCGAGGCATGTGTTTCGCCAGTGTATCTTTTTTTCGTATTCATCCAGCCTGCTTCGAGGGTAAAAAGACAATACAGCCACCATTGATAGCCTCCGACTCGCGTTGAATTGATAATGCCTTGATGCACCCATGGACCACGCAATACGAGCAACATGGCAAATCGTTCTCATGGACCAGCGGAAATTAAATGCTTTTTTACTAATCGCGCGAAATCGACTTAGTGGAATTTAATATTTGTTATGATTATGATTATCGTTTAGCGTCATACTCATGTATTTAGAGTTACTCGGTCTACCTTTTTCTGCCTACTATTCTTGCCTACACTGTCCATGTCTTTCTCTTATGTTGTGCTGCTATGTTTTGTGTCGCTGGCTTGGCTGTCACTGTCACATCCAAGGTGGAGTTTTGGACTGGGGTTTGGCTCGGCGGAGATTCGGAGCTCCGAGGCGTCGAACACGGGCGGCGAGCGTGCGACGACGATGCTGTACGACGCGACTCGGCATGGATCGACCCTGGATAACAGGAATAGTCTGGGGAAAATGCAGGATGCGAAGCAGGCCAACATGTTGTGCTGGTGCCTTCGCATCATGATTTGCTCCGAGTATCTTTTTAGAGCAAACCTTGGGGTCGCAGTGAGAAAAGGCACGCGACCAGGACGCCGTGTGGATGGTGCGAACCGCACAGTCCGCGCCATCAGCCGCGCCGGCGTCCAACTACGCATGTTGGGAGGGTTCACGAAGGCATCTCGTAACTCCGCTCGGCGAACACATCAAATGACGCAGTTGCAAAACTCTTCAGCCGGTATTATCAGATCAGATTGATAAAGAAATCCCTTTTCACTTGCTAAGGCCCCGGGCTGCCCCAGAGTGCGCTCTCTCTCCTCCTTCGTAACTCCGAACGGCCACGCGCCAGGCAACGCTCAAGGCTCAGTAGGCTCGAACGAGGCTCCGGTTTATCAATCATGACCGACCGAAGTGAGACCCCGGACTCGGACAACGACCGAAGACCTGGGTCGCGCAACGGCGACGGCCAGCAGCCCGCACGGAAGCGCCAGCGTGTCCGCCTCTCATGCCTTGAATGCCGTCGCCGCAAGCTGTCGTGCGACCGAGGCTTCCCGTGCGAGCGATGTATCAAGAGCGGCACCCCCGACCGTTGCAGTTATGAGTCCCGCAACGGCGAGGTCGTCAATGCCTCGTCCGGCGTGCCGCCTCCCTTTGCCCAGCTCGACTCTCGCCGTTTTGTTGACCCAGCCATGGGCCTGTCCCCCCGCGACCCCGAGTATGCTCGCCAGGACCATGACCGTATCCGTCGCTTAGAGCTTGAGATTGCCCAGCTCAAGAACCAGCTGTCGCGCCCCGGAGGCCTGGACGGAAGCACCGTCGCCGGCACCACCACCTCGCCGGCGACTCAGAAGGATGACCCCAACTCAGGTGAGCCGGACCCTTCGGTCCGTGAAGTTCATGAATCCATCGAGGCCACCAACATGTCTGCCGACAAGGGTGAGCTGCGGTTCTTCCGTGGCCGTGGATTCCGTACTCGCTACTTCGGCCCTCACAACGCCAGCATGGCCTTCGTCGAGTTGACGGGGCTGTGTCCATTCATGAAGGAGACTGCCGATGAGTGGCTACGGCCTGTCATCATCCATGACCGCAAGGACCGCAAACGACGCCAGCATGACCGTGAGACCATTTTTGAGCAACCAGACCCTGACCTGGAGGCCCTGCTACCAACCAGGGAAGAGACAGACGCACTCGTCAACGTTTACCTGGAACAGTTTGAGCAAGTTCACCGCATCGTACACATCCCCACGTTCCGCAAGGAGTATGAGCAGTACTGGGAACCTGGCTCCACGACCCGCTATGCCGCCCTCACTGCGTTGATCCTCACCATGATGGCCGTGTCCAGCTGTGTTCACACCCATGATGGCCTCAAGTTTATCGGCATGATGTCGAACGCCCGTCACTGGGCTGAGAAGTGGATCAAGGCCTGTGATGACTGGCTAGCAAAGCAGAGCCAGAAGCACCGAAGGCTCGTTCACTACCAGGTCGCTTGCCTCTTGTATCTGGGCAAGCGTGTTAACACTATCAAGAAGAAGAGGTTCTGGACCGGGGCCGGCGCCTTGATCCAGGACGGCATTGCCGTTGGCCTTCACCGAGAGCCAAGCCACATGGCCGCCAAGATCACCGTCTTCCACCAGGAGATGCGACGGCGTATCTGGGCGACTGTTGTAGAGTTTGATATGCAGGCCTCCTTTGACCACGGCCTGCCCACTCTGGTCAGCCAGCTTCACTACGACACCCACCCACCCAGGAACCTCGACGACGAAGATTTCGACGAGACCACGACGTCTCTGCCTCCATCCAAGGCTTGCAAGGACTACACCTACTCATCCTTCCAGAACTTGGCGAGGCAGAGTCTGCCGCTGCGTCTAGAGTTGAGTAGACTCCTGACCGGGCCCCTGTCCGATATTGACTACGACCAAGTCATCCGATATACAAACGACCTGACGCAAGAGATAGATTCTCTTCCGTCTTGGGACACCAACACAGAAAACACAAAGGGCATGAAGAACCCCATGATTGCTTATACCCTGCTTCACGTCCAGCTGAGGCAATATATCATCCCTCTCCACCAACCATATCTTAAGCTCCGCAAGCAGAATTCTAAATACCAATACTCAGAGATCATTTATTACAACGCCGCACGAGACATCGTGCTGTTGCACGACAAGCTGTACGACCAGGGCGTGCGGTCGCTGAACTTCCTCCGCGAGGACGCTCTCACGACGGCCATCAACCTCTGCAGCGTCACCATGCTACAGCCCAGGGGCTCTACTAATATGATCATGATCAACTCGCACCACACCCTCAAGCTGATTGAGAAGTGCATCGCGATGAAGGAGGACCGGCTCCTGCGGTGCGGCAACAACGAGCCGTGGGGCTACTCCATCATGTGCGCCGCCTTGGGCCTGCTGGAGGCCCACCTCGGCACCAAGGAGCCCGAGGTCGCAAAGTCGACGTCGGCGGAGCGCTTCGTGAACCTTCACTACCGCCTGTTGGCTAACCAAGAACCCCCCGTGGCGGGAGAACCGGTGGCGGGGGCTGGACCGGCGATAGGGCCGGCGATGGGGCCGGCGCCCAACATGCCATTGCACGATAGGCCAAAGGTAATGAACCTGGAGTTCCTCGGCAGGTCGTTTCCTAATATTGGCATCCAGTCTGTGACGCCGTTCACATTTACTAGCAACGCAACGATACCGACAGCCCCGATCGACTCCAACCAGGCCCCGTGGCTGATGGGAGGAGGAGATCCGACTCAGCCGTTTAACCTCGATCCCAGCCTCGAGCTTCTCGGGCTGAACCTGAACGAGATCTGGGGCGAGTCCTGGGAGCTTGGCTAATATTTTTTCTTTCTCTTGCTTGCATCAAGGCTTACATATTAATAATAATGTGGATTCTGTCACGATGGGATGTGGGAAGCTGATGTTGAAATTTGTTTCTGCAATTTTGTTCTAGGGCGTTATTGGAGTCTGTATGAGGATACCAGGTCTACGTCACATCACGACTCAATCGCAAGCGCATGTCTGAAACAAAAAAAAGTCAAAAGGCAGCTGCAGCCTTGACTCTTTTTTTTTATTGTCATGTTCTGTTGTCTTAAAAGCAAAAAGCCATGATTTCTCTGTGGGTCTTGAAAATGGGGCCGCCGCCTCCGCTGACAGCCAAATGTTTTTTCTCCAGTGCAAACCAACCTGAAAAGAGCCCTCCCTGTCGCCAGTCACATCGAAACTGACACATATCCACTAGTGCCCGACGCTGAACTCAACTAACTAAACACGCACAGCTCTTGAAAAAAAACCCCTCCCTTGACCCCTCACGCTCCACTGACATGTTCCCTAGCCAATGCCTTCAAGATTAGAGTTGAATACGCCGCATTAAGTACTGGAATCCGTTTCCCTCACGCGCTCTCTTTTGATACACAGCAAGGCAGGATCGTCTTCGTATGGCTGACCTGTTTTGAGCTCATGAATGTTGCGAGTGCAATAATCAACCTGGTGTCCAAGCGCCTCGACTGCGACGTGGAGACTGTGTCCGCTGATCCCTGTTGGTGGTGGCATGCTGTACATTGCAGCGATTCGATCGCGTGCTCTGCTGATGTCTTCTAGGGCGTCGAGCCGGCGCTTAATATCTCGAATTTCCTGGAATAGCTGGCCTACGTAATCGTTGGCACGAGCTTGCAGTGAAAGACGCTCATTCATCTTTCGAATTTCCTCCATGAATTCAACAGACAATTCTTCGCGCACCTGGCGGTACATGTGGGTGTGATCCAATGCAGCTAGCTGGCCGGTCGGCTTGGCTGCAGGGAGCGACTCAGTAGCAGCTACAGTGGGACCTTGGGCATCCCCGGGAGTCTCGGACTGAATCACTGGCCCCTCTGGTGTCTCGCGGGGATTTTGAGTGGGATTTTGGGCAGGATCAGTCATGCGGGTGGCATCCACCACATTGGGGCTGCTTTGTCGTGCACTCTCGCTTGGGACAGAAGGGTTCTGCAGCTGAGTGGCGGGTCGCTTGGGTCGCGGGGCATTATCGACAAGGGCGCCGTCTGGGAGCGCTCTCTTGCTGGCCGCGGAGTCCGTTGTGGGGAGAGCTGCGACAGGGGTGCCGCTGCTGACCGTGGGAGCAACTGTTATGGACGGGAGTATTTGTTCCGAGACGGAAGATGTTGGCTTGTTGGGATCAGCAATGGGAGTTGGTGTCAATGCTGACCAAATGTCTGTGCCGGGAAACGCCCTTTTGACGGTATTGATGATACGTGGTTTGCCTTTGAGGCCATCTTTGCCGTATATGGCACGGAATATAATCCAATATGCCCAATTCCAACCTTCTCCGCGATGTATAGCAGCGCGCCAAATGCCGTGATTGGAGGGAATGGATTGGCTGCTGGGAGTTGTTTTGATAAGAGGGAGGGCCTTGGCGAAAGCGAATCGAGTCTTGGTGTCCCATTTCTCTACACCTTCGCGTGCATATATCCCAATGACATCCTCGAGAACCGGCTGGTCGTTTGGGTCTTGCGAAATCGTGATTGGTATGCTGAACTCGAGGCTGAGCTCGGCGGCAATGTCACGAACCCCGAGAACCATCTCTTGTCCCTTCTCTTTCAGCCTGGTGGAGCGTCGACGTGAGGGCGACATTGTGACTGTGATTGTGACTGTGATTATGATTGTGATTATGATTATGTGTCTGTGTGACTGGGATGAAAAAAAAATTGAGCAAGTGAGAATATGGGTTTGCTTTTAAAAGGCGAAGAGGAAGAAAGAAGAATGCGGAGATGGCCCAATATATCAGAGAGCAGTGAGATCACAACAGTACTCGCAATGACGGGCAGCTGGCAACTTTGTTTCAAAGCAGGAGTGATGGGCCCCGTCACCTTCTCCGAGTTGTCGAGAAAAGAAGGAGCAACCCAAAAAAGAAGGAGAATGGACAAACAAGAACCGCGGCAGCTGGCACGCGTTACATCGCAAATTCAACTCTTATGCATGTGGCTGGCTATTACCAGAGGTGAGTGACCACATGGTGCTAGATCCAGTGCCACCAGCAGAGTAAACTCCGTTGGCGTTGGCGGAGAGTAATGTTCGTTCGGAGAAACGGCCACTCTCGTGACCATTTAACTCCTGCATCCCTCGCCATTCACTGCCATGGCGGTGCGGCATAGATGTCCTGTGCGGCGAGTGGCCCATGACAGCTGTGGGAACCGAAGCGAGAGGGAAAGATTAGCTGGGCCAGTCCCGATGCTTCAAACAGATTTCCCCCCTTCTGCGTCACTCTCTGGCAAACGCCATGCATCGTCCCTTCTGACGGTTACACTGCTTGTCGGACCCTGCCGGACGCTTGCATACCTTAATGAGCCAATAACCGCTTTGACTTGGGTTTAAAAGGACTGGGCATATCATATGATCCTTGTTGGCTGAACCTTTGTGTTTTCTCTAGATATGGCTGGAGGGCATGTTTGTCTGATATCGGTGGTACATGAATCCACAACGCGATAGTCACGCAGCACCATATGGGTTCTCATAAATGACTAACATTAAAAGGACCTTGGGAGGACACCGACTACTCAAAGTGTATTACAATGATGAGGGATCATGATGTGATGAACGATGAAGAGCGGCTTAACCCAAAAACTGCGACTCGGTCAGGTTATAAACTAGACACATACTTTACAAAGATCTCAAGAAAGCAAACAAGAAGACGCAGTTTCAATATTTTCAGCCACAAGATAATATCAGCTGCAGCATGTTTTATTCGTATGGACACGGTGCACCTTGATGAGAATTGGGTGACAGAGAGAGTAAATCAGGGGAAAGTTGCTTGACCATACCATACCATGGAGACTCGATTGTTGTCGAAGGCCAACATCCTTCCCCTCTCGTTGTCAACCTAGCGGCTCCATTCGTTATCCGTGTTGAGAGATGCTGGCTCGACTCTCGAGCCAGCTCCGTTTACTCCCCCGTAGCCCCGAATCTGTGTGTCGTGCTCCTCCCCCTCGTCGTCGTCCAAAATCCCGGAAGTCAACAGCGGGCGCCCGTTTTCGCGGTTCTCTGGTGTTTGTTCCTCCCGGTCACGTTGCGCAAAGCTCCACCAGCGAGAACCATGCCTCATGGCGTAGAGGCCGAAAATCTGATTGCAAATGTCAGCTAATGCGGTGCTACCTTGCCTGCAATCTTGCAGCTTTTCTTTCTTCATTACCTGCATCAGCCCAATCAACCCCACGACTGCAAACCCCGTCCCCGAAACGTTCTGCAGCGAGTTCCTCCACGGTCCTCTGCAGGCCAGCGTGCGGCCAAACGTCTCGGCGCAGTTGCTGGGAGACTGGCCCGGGAAGGGGTATGCGCGGTCCTTGACGGAATTGAGGCCGCAGCACTGAAGGCTATCTTGGATGCGGCGGATGTGGGCGGCGTCGTGCGTGTGAAACATGGAGGCCCATTTGGAATCAATCCTGCACTCCAGCTCCGATGACGGAACCACCCCCTCAAACAAAAGCGTTGCGAGAATCGTCGTCGCAAGGGCCTGGAGTCCCTGGAGGATGAAGGGCGTGAGTTGGTCGAGCTGCTTGGAAGAGGCGCGGGACTTGCGCAGGAGCCCTGGGTGGGCAATGGTATTCAGGAACGAAAATATCGGCAGCAGGATGGTGAGGATGGACACGACTGGAGAAACGGGCAGCGAGAGGGATGCGCTCTTGACGTGAACCAGCCTGGCGATAAGAGGGTTAGCAAGATATCACAACGAGAGTCGGAGACAAGGGCGCGTACACTGCAATTACTACCAGCGCAATGCTGATCTGTGAATGAAATCGATTAGTCTGTTGGTCCTGACGGTATGTTGTGCTCGCGACGTACAAACAAGTAGAAGAGGGCAAGGTTGGCCATGGTGCTACGATGGGCGTGGATGAAAGAGAAGAAATGTTGACCAAGAGCAAAACAAAAAGAGGCCAGCCTTTATGAGGGGAAGCCTGTCTGGGTGCATGACGAAAGTAGCACTGGACAGACCAATGGATTCCTTGTACTTTTTGTTGGTCGCGTTGTTGTGCCATTGCATTTTGTAGGTGGGAGGCCTACCAACGAGGCCCATCAGATAGGCCCGTCAAAGAGGCCATCCGCGAGGCAACATTGGGTTGGGTTCACGGCGCGGGAAGATGCGACCCCGTTGCCGAGCGAATAACCTGATTGCCTGATTGAATCACCCCTCACTGGCAGTGCGGTCTGTTTGTTGGGACTCCGGCGCATTCTCCTGCAGCTGCAGTGATGGTACGGTTGGGTCTGCGCCTTTGACGCAGTGCGCTCTTCTATAGACACATTGCCCATCCTCTCATTTGCTTGCCGATGAGTCGCCGCCTGTAGTGGGAAGGTCAGTTGTTGGAGTGCATGCATGGTTCAGTGCCCCCCTTCGGGCGAAGTTTTCGCAAAGAATGACTTCGCTGGCAATCTGATTAGCGTCGCGATCATTCAATAAAGACGCATGTACGCACCGTGATGTTTTAGCTCACTGGCGTATGATTATCGAACCGACAGTCAAGTGACAAAAATTCCAAGGATAATTCTATGGTTATTTCGGTAGGCTAATTATAATAATATAAAATTAAATAAATAATAAATAAGATAATTTAGATAAAAATAATCTTTCTACTTAGTTATATAATACCATTTTAGTACTTTTTTAATAAGTCATTAGGATTCTTTTCTAGAGGTAAATATGTTGAGTATTGGTGTAAAATTGGCAACTCCTTGGAATTTTCGCCGGCTCACTGTAGTGTCGCAGTGCGCACACCAGATGTTCCAAGATACAGAGTTTCTCTCCCCGCCAACCGTGATGTATGACCGGTATTTCTTGACGTGTTGGAGCATATTTCCAAGCTTTGTTCTCGGGTGAGCAGTCTTTTCTTTCCCAAGAACGAGAAGAGCAACTCGAGCGCGTGTGGTGGCCACGGACAGCCGTTTCGGGTTGTTCAAGAACCCAGCCTTCTCGGTGCGCGTCAGGTCACAGATGACAAAGTCCGCTTCGTGATTGAGGGAATCATCGATAGTTCGCACTTCGATATTCCCCAGGGCGACCTCGAATCTAGACAGCTCAAAGAGTTGTCCCTGCCACTCGTTCTTCTGTACTGCATATCCGATAATAACCAAGACCGTTCCGAAGCGAACATTGCTTGAGCTACGAGCAAAGTCAACCGCATTACGGATGGGAGGGATTCGGTAAATCGCGGAAATGAGCTCCTGGCCGAAGATAGCAAGAATGGGATTGGCGTAGCTAGTCCCCACCTTGACCTCTGTGGTTTGCCTGATATCAAAAACGTACATTGTTGATCGTGGGCGTGTTAGAGTCAAATCACCTAACCAACGTCTAACCTCACCGGTAAGCGCGGTTGATCTCTCGTTCGTGATTACCATCTCGCCATGGCAGAGGTACTTGGCTGGCCACATCGCTACGTTGCCAAAAGCACGATGGTTTGTTCGCAGCGTGGCTGGCCGGCGGATTCAACACGTCTGAACAAACTAGTTTGCCTTTGAGGCTCAAAGAAATTGTCGACTTCTTGGTCACCTCGTATGAAACTGATGGGAGCGAGCTGCATATTATCTCCTGTGAAAAGGTGCGGTGTCTGAGGACACTTGGCCAGGGAGATAATCGACTGGGCTTCTGTAAGACGACTAGCTTCATTGACTCGCCAATGTCAGGGAGAAGAGAGGAAATGGTAGAGCAGGAGATGATGAAGAATTGATGCCTGGGAGTACTGTCGGCTTCAATTCCGTACGTCCCTTTGTCCGTCGTGGCTGCTTCCCATACGTTGCCAGGGCTAGCGAGGACCGCGACATTCAGTGTATGGTCAGACAGAATGTCGGATCGCTCGCGAAGCACTTCAACTTCGAAGGTTCCTCCGATCAGTGAAACACTGCGGGCCATATCGGATTCGAAGGTAATGGAAGATGGAACAGGTTTCGAAGGCTTCTCTATGCCAGCGCAGCCAAAGTTCGCCCTTGAGACTGAACTCATATTTGTCGGAAGCTTCATCTGCCATGATGACAAGAGGTAGAAACCGTTTGGGCTCTGCCTACTTGAGGTCATCAGCACAGAGTTTCTTGGGTGCACTCTGGCGGGATTCGCGTTTTCGATGGTGTGTGGCAGTCGTAGATTAATGAAGTCGACTCGACTGAAAGAGCGAAGTCGGCTACCGTAGGATATCGTTGAAAATCAACAAAACGGAAAGAAGGCGTGGTAGGAGGATATGAATATTGAAGACCTCAAATTACCGTACCCGCGGGCCGCTGGTAACTATGAGTTGAGGGGCCCGGCAATTGCATCGCCGTGGGCTCTGCCTGCTCGAGATCCTCAGCACAGAGTTTTTTTGGGTGCATTCTGGCTGGGACTTTCGTTTTTGAGAGCGTGTGGAATGTGATGGGGATGAGAGGAAGAAATAAAAATGTGGTTGAATGTGCAGAATTTGAAAGTTGAAAATTGTTTGTTGCATTGGCGGTTTGTCTGGCAATCGACGGCAGCCGTTTGCCAATTGACTGACAAGTCATTGACCTAACGTATGCTAGGCTCTTTAAAATGTTGCCTGGAAGGTGTTTGGTGTCGGCAAACGCAGATGCACTAGGCACAGCAATGGAACTAACGAAATGGTTTCGTTTGTGAATCTGTAATCAAAATCGGGCATTTGAGGAGTCGCCAACTTACACCAATACTTCCCATATTTACCTTAAAAAAAATAATAACTCATAAATAAACACTAAAAAGGATTATATAAATAACTATAAATATTACCTTTATGTATATAATATTATTTATTTATTTATTTACTTTACTTTTATTACCATCATAATACAGCCTCTATACGTAAGTCCACCACAATAACCATGGAACTATCCTCGGCATTTTTGTCAAGTTACGGCAGCCATGTCGCATTCTACGCGAAAACAAACGGGGTGGGTTACTGTCGGCAAATAAGGCGTGGTGGCTACTGAGAGATGGCAGAGGACAAGGCCGTCAAAATGAAACCACTTCAGGTCATCGAGTTTCCCATTGCATCCTCGCAAGTGGCAGATCATGTCGAAAATACTCCACAATCTACAACAAACCCCAGGACTGGTCAGAATTTCCAGCTGCCGGCAGTGTAACGGACGGCCAACGGTGTGTCTGCTTGGTCTTGGAAGCTTGCTTATTCCGAGAATCAGGGCGGAATTTAAATTGGAGCTCAGCAATAGTGGTTGGATTTGATAACGCGCTGTAAGGTCTCTGTCATTTGATGCGGTGTCAAGCCGGGTTTGAAAAAGGCAAGACATGCCAGCACAAGCTCAGTATCCAAATAGCAGTATTTATCAGTGGTCAGCTTGTATTATCATGGCTCGTCATTGTTCGCATTGGCAGCAGTTTTTAAAGCCAAAAAAAAAAAAACATTCATTTTGCATTACCCTTGGACTTATTAATAGTTTGCCTCTTTCTCAATATCCTTAAATACCACATTCTCCTCCTTCTTTACCATCTCCTCAATCTCCTTCTCCAACTTTTCCTTCTTCGCCGCCTCCTCCTTTTTTCTCGTCTCTTCCTTCTCCTTCTTCTCCCTCTCTGCCTTCTCCCTCCTCTCCTTCTCTTCCTTCTTCTTTTTCTCCATTCTATCTTTCTCCTCCTTCTCTTTCTTCTTCCTCTCCTCCTTCTCCTTCTTCTTCTCCCCCTTTGTCTTATTCTTCTGTTCCTCTTTCTTCTTCTTCTTCTTCTCCCTCTCCCTCTCTTTCCCCCTTGTCTTTTTATTCTCTTTATCCTTTTTTATTTCCTTCTCCTTCTCCTGCTTTTCCTTCTTCTCCTTTTCTTTGTTCTCTTCCTCTTTTATTTTCTTCTCCACACTTTTCCACCTCTCATTCTCCTTCGTTTGCTGCTCCACCCTCAGCCTTTCCTTCTCTTCCTCTTCCAACCTCTTCTGGTCCTCCTTCTCAGCTTGCTTTTTTTCTTTTTCTTTTTGCTCCCTCTCCCTCCTCTTCATTTCCTCCTCGAGCCGAACATGTCTGGCATCAACAGGGCTCATCGGGACAGGAACCTTTCCTCCTAGCGGCCCACACCTCCGGGCAACAAAACATCGATTCAATGTCTTGACGAAAGCAACCAGCCCTGTAGAATGAATGTGATCCATGGCAATCCAATTCGGATACATCAGATCCGTTGTCACATTCCACAACTCGTGGTAGAGGGCATTGTACATCGGAAGCGCCATCTTAGTGATGGAGTCTATAGGCAGGATGGCTTCTGATTGAGACTGGGTGGCGATCCAATCTGCGAAGAACAAATTGGAAGATCGTCGTGGACGATTTCTTCTTATCGCCTCAATCTGATCAGCGGCCACCTTCCCAGCCCTGTTCATGTCCGACCACCGATGATTGAGAGGTAGATTTTCCGCCGAGATGAAACCTTTTTCGGGGCCGGGGAATCCTGGGACCACGCTCCATTCCCTGCCAACACGGATAATGGTGCCCCCCATGGCATGCTTATGGTCTCCGATGAGGCGATGAAGAGGCAATTCAGTAATGTCTTGGTTTTTGGGCAGCTTCAAGGGCTTCGCGTGATCAATGAATATCTGGTAGAGCTGTTTCAACTCCTGGCTATTGAATCTGCCCCATCCAAACTCAACTTTCCCGCTGTCACCAAACGGAATGTCAATGATCACAAGCTCTCCTGGGTATTTCTTGTGGAACAGGCCAATCTCCTTGGCAATGTCCTCAATATCCTCCCCCAGCATGCCGTTGTAAGACCCAAGGACCATAGCACCATGGCCCGCTCGGAACTTCCTGCCATACTTGATCGGACGAACGTCCAAGACACGAATGCCGTATTTTTCGACCTGCTCAGACGCCTTTTTTGTCTGTGTAAGCGTGTTAATGGGCCGAGCAACACCGAATGGCTTCCTCGCAGTCGACATGCCGGCATGGTGTGATCGCGGCAGGACGATTTCTCTCAGAGTGAGGTTGCCAATGTCATAGAGAGAATCATGCATCCAGCCTCTTGGAGGATCCATGGAAATGAATTCCCCTTCCCATCCAGCAAGAAGAAATTGAGAGCCACCGGGGTACGGGTGAAAGCCCAGATTGATTTCTCCGCCTTTCTTGAGGTTCTGAGTCTGGAGATTCTCAAGAAATTTGACAAACACGTGGCGCCTCCTTCCACTTCGCCGCTCAATCATGAAGGAGGCGGGCCTCCAAGTATCGACCAGATGATAGACAACCTCAGCGGCAGAATCTGTCTCGGTAAACCCGTTGTGAAGTCGGAAGCTGGTCATCTGGAAGGATTGTCCTGGCTCAATATACTTCGGCCAGTCATGCTCCCAGTCGTCTATTTGGTAGGAGTGGATGTAGCCTCTGCGCCAGCGATACGGTGTGGCATTGATGACAGTAATGACAGTGGTCCAGTCGGTTGGGCTTTTAGGCGTGCCCCTGCTGCTATAAAACTCAGGGTGACCTTTTACTATTTTCTTGCGCATCTTGATTCCGCCCTTTTTGCTGGACGTCTCGTACAATTCCATTGAGTTTTCGATTTGCGCCGGGGTTTTTGAGATGAAGGGGGTATACGGGACTGTTGGAAGTGTCGCATTCAAAGCTGAGGTTTCATTTTCAGGTCCAGAAACGGCAGGGACGAGGGGGTACTGGTGATGGAAGATTAGAATGTTTCCAAAATGCATATATAGGGCAAACAAATAGACCGGGGAATTTAAGAAGGGGGCATACATGTTTGAATTGGTCGATGGGATTAGGCAATCCATGAACAACGGTTGCCAGGGTGAAGAATAGAAAGGCCACGAGCCTCAGCAAAGTCGCTAGTGGGCCCATGGCTGTTTTGACGGGCTGTAATAACGGTTGTATTTCGATATAATGTATTTAAGAAAAAGACACAACAACGGCGACCGGAAAAGAAAAGTAGAAAAATGTCAAAGACTGCAGCCTTGCGATATAGATACATTGCAACTAACTTTTCTGTTCCACCCCTGGGGTCGGCAGCCCGTAGACAGATATAATTAATGTTTGAACAACTCTGGTTGTTGGTCTTTTTTCGCCAACACAACACTCAACTTTAATATCACAACCTTGATGACCTGGGCCTCCATTTTGGCAATTTTTTCATCAGTTGCATGCCAAATACCTCCCCCAATCGTGTTTATGGGACCAACAAACATTTCTAATCGTGTCGCAATTTCTTGGATAGCTGGGCCGAGTTTGCCTTCAATATCTGTGATGGCGAGGCCAGCAGCCACTGGCGGCGCAGCGAACTGGACAAGTAGGCCATCTAATTTAGTCGGGCGTCCAGGCAGAAAACAGAGTGACATTTTCGGTGGTACCAGCTGCCGATACCGCGCTTGATTACACATTTATGCCAAATTACCGACCCCGTTATCGCATTCACAAGTTACATGTTTCGTCCTTTGCCTACTGACCGCTATTGTTGCAGATATTCCGCAACGAAACAAATGGCCAGGAAGACTGTGCTTGTTGCAAAAGAAGACACCAGAACGAGAAACACTCGCATCGTTGGATGCTTGAGAAAGAAGCCCCCCAGCCACTTGCAACAACGGATGCGCAAGAGGAAAGACCCCGGCGGGCTTTGGAAGCCATTGCGGTGTGTATGTAAGTAAGATGGCGAGTCTGCAGCTGTCTTGGTTTGTTTTTTGACAATTTCGAAAGCACTGGCGATGATGGCGGTGCTCGTGAAAGAGAAAAGAGGGGGACATAAAGCTCGCCTGGGCAAAGCATCAAAGGTGGGACCGAACCTGGCTGGTTTGCAGGTATTCCGGCTGTCCGCCCAGGTATCCCTGCCGGATTTCAATCTGAAACCATAAAGAGAATCGGTCTTGGCAGATTCGCTGGCCTTCATGTTGAAGCATAACTGTGCACCGGCCCCTGCATAACCTCCCAGTAGAGCCCGCTTTTGCGTCCACCGTATCCATCGACGATATCCCATCGCTACGCTCATCCTTCCTTTGGAACATGCTCAGGATGCGGAGTCTCTGAAATTTGCTCTGAATGGGCCAACGGAGCTATACGCAGTATTTTTCAATACCCGGCCACCTCCTTTAAAATGCTCTAGAATAGTCGTGTTGCATACCAAGACAGTTGGCAACTCTCCTTCGAGGATATCATGCCAGACGATGCCAGTGAAATCCTCGACTAGCTAAACGGGGTGCCCCTGAAGCTCTCGCAATGAATAATGCATACCCTAGCACTTTCAACTTTGGGTTGCGAATCTGTCCGCGTTTTGAGATTCGACATAGATGTATATAATCCAATCTTTATAGGATCTCATAAACTCCACTAGCCAGCTTCAGTCTTGGAATAGAGATATTGGTGTCTTATTGGCCTATCTAGCTGCACCAATCACTGTGCGACCTTGTTACAGGCTGACCAGTCACCCAATGATCAGGTCTTGACAAATGTTGGGAGATCCATCGGTCTTATAATTTAACTACCTCTAGTCTAGGTTTAATATAGCTAAACTGTAGTCTTTATGCCTTGGACATGTTTCTAGACTGTTCCGAAGCTTTCATAATGGCCGATGAGTAAGCAGGTCTCACACCCTTCTGTTCTAGTTCCAGCAATGCACGGATTGAGCTTCCACCGGGAGAAGCAATCTTCTCGCGCAATACAGAGGGATGTTCACCTCCTTGTGTAATCAAACCCAGCATTCCAATTGCACTTTTAACCACAAAATCTGTAGCTGTCGACCTCTTAAGACCTTCAGCGACTGCAGCGTCCAGCAAACCATCGATAGCCAGCATCAATAAAGATCCAGAGCAGCCAACTAGAACACCGGAAATATCAAAGTTGGCCTCAGGGATGTATTGGAACTGGCCAACTTGGTCAAATATCCATTGAACAACGCTTGAATTCTGGTCGGATAACTGCCCCGGAATGAAAGCACCCAGACTCATTGCTTGTCTGATTTGAGCAGCCATGTTTGGCATAACTCGTACAATCTGGCAGTCAGAGCTTGATGGTGCTACTTCGGAATTGATGGCACTATTGAGGACTGATGTTTTGATGCCTGCCATAACACTGATCAGAAGCTTGTTGCGCAATGCCTCTTTAACTCCGGGTAGGCTGAGGACATTCTGACGCTTAAATGGCTTCACTGAAAGCAAAATGACATCTGCTTCTTGAATGACCTTCAGATTGTCCACAGAAACCCGTGCATCCAACCTCGCGGCATGGCCATTTAAAGCTGCTTGGACCCTTTGTTTAGATTCCTCGGTTTCAACAGTGGCAATCAGACGGCTAATTTGAATGCCTTCGGATGCATTGTTTGATGATGCTTCAAGCATACCAGATGCAATGGCCGTTCCCACTGAGCCTGAAAATCTATGTCAACAGATGGTTGAAAAGAAGGTGGGTATTATACCAACCACAGCCGATGATGGCCACTGTCAATGGCTTATAACCTGCCATCATGCGATTTGGGTATGGGGGAAAAAAGCACTATTGAAAGCCCTAAATTGTTTCAAACAAGAATATACGTGAGAACCATTGCACTATATACCTGGTCTGATACACTAATTCCAATTTGGTGTCATGCAGCCAAAGTGGCGTTCTCTTGTTCCGCGTGGTCTGTGCCAATTTTTGATGGTTGTGGGTGGAGCGGATCTCCCATCCGCAGCTACTAATCATGACGGCTGATGCATCCGCAGTTTCGTATCATCGTGGCTTGTGCATCCGCAGCCACCTGTGAACTCGGACTGCTTGTTAACATTTATTAACTAACGGCTAACTGCAATAAAAATTATTTTTTTTTTAAAAAAAAAAAATAAAAAAATAAAATAAAACCAGAGTGTCAAAAGGCGAGTCGGCATCAATATCCGAGGCCTGAGTGATATGAGGACATGCCCAAAATTATGGTAACCACCACAGGCGAAGGGAATCGATACGAAGCGATTTACGTTGTTTTACGTTGAAAATTATTTCAAAGTTGAGAAAAAAGTCAACTACCCTGATATCTTAGATAAATGGTCACACTTCCCATAGTTACATCTAAGAGCGCACAGCGGTATCCAGAAGTAGAAATGTTTTTCCAACCACATATTATGAAAATGGATCAAGATTATGGTCTCTCCATACCCAAGAATCCATCCATCGTATTCCCTGATCTATGCTGTCATTGCTGTGATGGATTCCCACCATTTCTGCCAAGGAAAGAATTTGATTTGGGGACAAGCGAACCAAGTCCTCCGACCTGGTCTGTATGTTTTCGGCGTATATCTGGCTGATTATTAGATCATGGGTTTCCTGCTCCGTGGATCTTGGTGCGATCGAATCATCACAGCTGCGGTGAGCACTAGGTTGGCTACTCTGCTCCTCGCCTTCTATTTGAGTTTCCCAAACTTGGATTAAAGCCTCAAGTGAGTCCAACTCTGATTTGCGGAAACGTGCAGGCACGCTCCCCTTTTCAATTAAGTCATCGAGAATTCGAAAAGTCTCTTGTCGAAGGTTTGCATGATCCTTAGCATTGGAAAACGTGAAGGAGAGCATAATCGATGCAAAGGAGGCTGAAAAGGTTCTCTCAAGATCAAATGGAAATGAGCTCTCTGTAGTATGATTAGTCTCAGAACGTACTTTGGAGAAACTTGCAGTTATTCAACCGTACCAAGTAAATGTACTTCTCGCAAAACGCCTAATATTCGAATCATTTTGTTGCAAGATTCATTGCATGTCCGTATCATGGCTTGAGTGGCGTCTGGTAAAACTCTTGGTAAATTAGATTGCTTTCCACCTTCCTGGAGGCGCGCCTCAAAAAGGCGTGAGAGAACAGGATACAATGTGAGAAGAATAGACTAGTATTGTCAATTTCATAATGCATAATTTGGGTGTTGATTAACGAAGAGGACGTACTTGGTAGTAAAATAAATGGAGATGGGCGGCTACTCGTGATATGTCCTCACCACCACAGGCAAGGGAGAGCGGGAAAGATGTATTGAGTTCTGTGGCTATAGCCGCAATATTTTCGAGTACCTCACGGACACAAGACTGAAAACTCTTTCTCCCTTCTGCGCCATAAACCCCTGCAACAGCACTTAGCGATCGTGAGAAGCGATGGAGGGACATTTCATTTGACTTACTGTTGACAACTTGAGCAACAACTCTCGAGAGCTTTACGTGAATACGAAGTGCATTGGTTTTCTGACAATCTGGACGATTCGGCATTGAAGTTGTAATATCATCGTCTTGAATTGCCATCGGCACTCCCATAGACGAAGAGAAAGTTCTGTCTAAGATGTATACAGTCCACCAGATTCGATGGCAACGGTCGATTGTTCTGTGGTCCCAGTCCCGATTCGGCCGCTCCCGATGGAGACCATAAACCAAAGACATACGGACAGCCTGGCCGATCTTGCTCGAACCACCTCAGTCAGCATTGACCGCCCTGTTACAGGATGCCAGTGGTTGAACTGATGGACAAGGACTCACATGAATATAAGCGGAATTGCGCATGTCTGCGGTTTGCATATACAAAGATATAATGCACAGGGTTTCTATGGATGTGAGCGCATCATTGAATAAGAAAGACGCGTCTGGCAGGAGGTTCATGCCCCGGATGAAGAGATTTTCACCAGGAATAGCGGCGTTGTCTTTGGCGGGGGTAACTAAAACCGCTTTCCCCAAAGCCAATAATAGTAGAAATTGGACATACCATATTCTATTACTTTTGGACTTTTCGGTGGGATTATTATAGAGTTCGTAGAAGTGACGCATAAACTCATCTTCGTCATATAAATGAAATAGTTGACCAACATGGAATTTTACGCCATTGAGAAGATAAATTGCGTAATCGATAGAAGGCAATGTACTTAAATTGGCTGATTCATTGGAATTTGATGGCCCCCAACTAAGATTATAGGCATGACTCTCAGCGTTGATGTCGATATTCGGGATATTTGGGGCTGAGATATGATTACGGATCATCAGTAGCGTCTTCCGACTAAATGACCATGTAGAAGACTCCCCCAGACACCCTTGGATGT
Source organism: Calonectria multiphialidica (assembly GCA_020623665.1). Lineage (NCBI taxonomy): Eukaryota > Fungi > Ascomycota > Sordariomycetes > Hypocreales > Nectriaceae > Calonectria > Calonectria multiphialidica. Next base: position 198,390 of record JAHVYC010000075.1, read on the forward strand.
TTTGGTCAGATGAATTACACATATTGATGGAGAATGTTTGGGTAAGTTACTCAGCCTGCCCGCGCCATCATCGACATACGATGATGTGGTTGCGGTAAGAGGGTTCTGGGAATCATCTGATGGATCTATAAAGAAGGATGACTGTGGTGGCGAGGAAGTTTGGGTTGGGGAATGATTTTCATCATTTACAACCTCGTTTGGATCTCGAGGGGCCGGGCTTGTGACTTCATCGCCCTCATTTGGCTGGGTGATGCTATTTGTCTGGGTTGATTGTCGGTTCGCTGCTTGACGAAGTTGTCTAAGATAGCTAGAATGACTTGTCTAAGTTTCTTTGTCGACGAAATGTAGCTTGAGAAAATCTTGCCTTTCTTTAACAACCACTCTCTTGTCTTCTAAAAACTGGCACATGAAATTCTTCTGGGAGCAGTGACTGCAGGGTTGTGTCCCTGAGCATTTGATCTTGCGGTGTCTGCATCTTTGGCAACTAAGGGCTCTAATTAGTATGGTTTTGGTTGTGGCACCTAATCGAACGCTTACGCCCGTGCAGTTCGACGTGAAGCTGGTGGCTCATCCATCATCTCCGCTTCTGCTGAGTTAAAATGCTAGTCGGAGGTACCATAGGAATGAAGCACGAGGTCAGAAATGGGCTTAGATCCAATGCCCCATTATATGACTATATGGTATGTACTTACAAGTAATACTCGGATAAATACATAATCATTCGAACTATATTTTATTACACAGAAATTAACTTGAAACTATAGAGGTAGCCATGTGGCATAATAGCATGCGGCTGGTGACGGTGCAATTGTAAAGGCGTTAAAACGAATTGCCTACTCGAAAACAAAAATAACTACAAAAAAAAGATAATTGCCGTTACATAAGAATAATAATTGTTCTCTACCAAATCAACACTGTCGATTAAGTAAACCAAAGCACATTTGTATCGAAGAAATCTTGTTTTATTATTACACTTTTTTAAGGCGGCTTTGATATTCTAATAAAAGCAATGGCCAGAAACCGATGTTTAGCCTACACTGATAATCGAACACACAGCGCTGATAATACCAACCATTGGGATTTGGCTAGTTTTGCTTTCTCCTGAAGATAATATTGTATCATATAGCGAATAATTTCTATCAAATAACACATACTACTTTTGGCGAAAAGAATGCTTACAATTTGCTCAGCTCTTCGGAACGAGCTGTGGCTGCTTTCACAGCACGAGCAACAATATGTTGGAAGTCATCCTTCTCAAGACTTTCCAAAGCGGCATGTGTAGTGCCTTTCGAGCTAGTAACATTCTTTCTTAGCTGTGAAGGCTCCTCAGTCACCCCAACAAGCATTTTCCCAGCCCCATATGCTACTTGCTTCACTAAACGGGAAGCTGTCTCGTTGGAGAGACCCAAGTTTGTACCAGCCGATATCAGATGCTCCACAAAAGCAAAAAAATAAGCAGGTCCTGACCCTTCACGGTATTGTCAGTATGAGCCTAGTATGACTGGGAGTGCTTTTTACCGCTTACCGGAGATACCTGTAACCACATCAAGTTGTTCATCACTTTCAACCCACTCAGTCACCCCCCCAATAGTGGATAGCAACGCTTCGGCCATGGCCTTCTCTGTCTCAGACACTGCCCTGTCAGCAAAGAGCCCCGACGCACCCTCTCCTATCAATGCCGGGGTGTTTGGCATGGCGCGAATGAGTGACGGGCAACGTCCACTGTATTGCTCAAACCAATAAATGTATGTCGGCAGCTTGATACCAGCCGCAACTGTGATCACCAGAGGCAGGTCTCCACGTCCAACCCAAGCTTTGGAGAGCTGTTCACAAACCGTCATGACACCTTGAGGCTTGACAGCGATAACGACAATATCTGCTTCTTGCGAAGCCTCGATGCAGGATGAGAAAGCGCGGAGGCCGGTTGCCTCCAATTTCCCCCTGTTGGCGTGCTTCGATTCGGCTACTGAAATACATGCCGCTGGGATACCATTAGCGAGCAGCCCCCCAATCATGGCTGAGGCCATGTTGCCACCGCCGACAAAACAGATTCTCGATTGCTGGAGTGAGGACACCATGTTGTATGAAGTACTAAATAGGGAAGTTAATTAGCAGACGCTATCAGGTTATAGAATCCTTCTCTTTGTAGAGATATAGTCCAGTGGAATGGCTGACCTGCAAGCGTTTTTGATTCCCAATAGGTCTTCGGACCGCTCCAGATCTGCTGATCAGGAAGATTCAGATATGATATCTGTCGGATTGATAGGAGACATCGACATTGGTTCAAGTCCCTAATATAAATATGGAAACAGTTACAAAGTGTTTTACAATCGCAAAACCGGTTTCATAATGCTGAAGGTAGACAGACGAGAGGGGAAAATATCAACTATGGGTAAAACGCGACTAATATCATCTAGCCTGGAGGCATGAACATGTGCCAAGTCATTTACGCCATCATTCCGGTGCGGGAATCGTCCTAGCGCTACAGGGTCTTCAGCACTATATCGCTATTAATCTCCTGGGATAACATCACTGCACTATCAGTGATTTCAATCTTATCAGTCCCACGCATGATTGCGGCGTGGCGTTCCGTCGAGACGGATGACTTTGCCGATATCTTTTGTGCTGTTTTGGGCGACTTAGTCTTGATCTGGCTTAGTGCCCCACCATGACCCCAGAATCAGAATCTTCCCCACAACCTAGTTGTGCAACATACGGGGTAATACTCTCTTGGAGCTCGTGACTCTGGCACCCATTATGCTAAGGGGACTACAAGTATTTCTTAAAGCTATCCGTTCGTCCATATTGCCGTTCTTTTTTCACAGCGTACGCAATCTCTTTCTCTGTACCCTCCCTGTCAATATCAATTTTTCGAAATCTTGTCTCGTGCCCTCTGGCCATCTTTTGTCCCAGTAAAATGGGACCTGGCCTGGAGGCAAACAATGACTCTCACGTGAGTGAGAAAGGCAAAACCACTGAAGACAATGAAATAGGCGCTTCGATTGAGACCAATGATCAGCTCAAACGAGGCTTCAAGCCTCGTCATATTAACATGTTCGCTATAGCGGGTTCCATTGGAACCGGGCTCATCATTGGCAGTGGCTCGGCACTTGCAGCTGGTGGGCCTGCTAGCATTCTGATTTCTTATTTCTTGCTAGGCGCTTGCGTATATTTCGTCATTACCGCATTTGCAGAGATGGCCATTTTTGTCCCGATGAATAAAGGATTCAGCGGCTATGCGACTCGATTTTGTGATCCTGCACTGGGGTAAGACATTTCGAGATATTAATGATGGAGACCTCAAACATTCTAACTTGCTGGTTGAATAGTTTTGCGACCGGCTGGAATTACTTCTTCAAGTATTCAATCTTGCTTGCCAATAACCTCACTGCCACGGGTCTTATTATCCAATATTGGCGTGACGATATCAACGTTGGCGTCTGGGTTGTCGTCTTTGGATCCGTTGTTCTCGCCTTGAATGTAAGTTTCACTGCCGTGGATTTTCATGTTGGCGGCGTGGAAGCTAATTTGTTTCAAGTTTCTCCCCGTCTCTAAATTCGGGGAAACAGAATTCGTCATGGCCATCGCTAAGATTATCGTCATTGTTGGGTTGATTCTTTGCTGTTTCATCATTTCAATGGGTGGCTCCCCTACTGGAGACCGCATTGGATTCCGGTACTGGAAAGACCCAGGTGCCTTTGCCCCTTATCTCGTTGAAGGGTCGCTGGGCAAATTTGTTGGGTTTTGGGCGTGTATAGTCCAAGCCGCTTTCATGTTCATGGGTTGTGAGGTTGTTGGCATTACATACGGCGAAGCGCAAAACCCTCGCAAGGCCATTCCCCAGGCCGTAAAGCAGACCATCGCGCGCATTTCTATTTTCTACATTCTTGGTGTTATTGCCTTAGGAATGACTGTGCCTTATACTAATGAACTTCTAATTGGTGCGACAAAATCGAAGGCGAGTGCTTGTAAGTCAACGTTGATACCAGCTACCCCTTGTCACGTAACTAACTATTTGCTTCAGCTGCGTCACCTTTTGTGGTCGCCATGAAGCTTGCTGGCATCAAAACATTGCCCGGAATTGCCAATGGTTGCTTTCTCCTTTTCACGATCAGTTTTGCCAGTTCTGGTAAGTAAATCCGTTTACTAGGCAGGCTTCAACTAACTAATTCACAATCAGATATCTACATTGCTTCCCGCGCGTTGTACGGATTGGCACGTGATGGACAAGCACCAGCCATTTTTGCGAAATTAAACAACTCGGGAGTCCCTATCTATTCTGTCATGGTGTCAGGTTGTTTCATCTTGCTTGCGTTGCTTAACGTATCCTCTTCGTCGAGTACGGTGTTTGGCTATTTCGTTTCACTCTCAACTGTTCTTGGCCTCATCAACTGGGTTAATATTTTGACCACTTACTTCTGTTGGCTCAGAGGACTTGAAGCGCAGGGTGTCTTACGCGCATCATTGCCTTGGAGAGGACCTATGCAACCCTATGGTGCCTATATCACTTTTGTGGCTACCGCCATGATCATTGTGTTCAATGGATACAAGGCATTCATTAACGGATTTAAGATTGGTATATTTTTTACTTCCTACATTGGAATATTGGTTTATCTGTTTAATATCTTTTGTTGGAAGGTCTGGAGGCAGACCAAGCGGGTTAAGGCGGATGAGATGGATTTGGATTCAGGACGGATGCAATATTCAGACGAACACGAAGAGGAGAAGAAGGGGATGTTCGAGCAATTTGCCAATGCCGTCTGGGGTAGGTAATCGCATATACGCTGCCCGCCCACGCCATAAGTCGGTTCAGGCCATATATTCCCTAGCGATACAACAATAACAACAGGGAAGCATAATTTTACTTCCGTATGAGACGAATCTATTACAAATCCAAGTGTCTTTTGCGTAAAGTTCTTTCCCTTCAATCCGCCCTTTTTCTCTCTTTACTCAAAGATTCATAATAGAAACATCCAATGCACCTTTCCTTTGCATTCTTGCAATGATAAAATAGTCAATCTGAAAGTTGAGATTTTGTTGTGCGATGACAGCTGGGTTGATTGAAATAGACTTCTAAGACCAACACATGCAAATATCATGATTCTACGATTACTTGCAACTGGTTGAACGAGAAATCTGGATACACCAAAGAAAAAAATTGTACAGAAGACATTCTTCCAACTATGGCATTTTTGTTTTTATATGAGATACGTCACACAGGCTTCAATAATCTAGGCAAGTATAAATTCAACTAGAAGAAGGGAAATACACGCCTCCAAATTTCACGACCCAATCTCGTCCTTTCAGCAGCAGCACCACCCCTTCCCTCAAGAATAGCCTTGTTCTCTGTCGCACGTCTGGCTAAGAACGGTAAACATTCTTTCAAATCTCCGTAGCTCATAGACTGCAATATAAATTGTTAGCACGCATCAATAGACTATACATGCTGGAAACGTGTCGTACCTTAACAACAAGTGGAAATCCAGACTCGGTTGTCACCGACCCGATGATCTTGTTTGTGAGGTCATCCTTCATTCCTAATAAATAAATAAAATTAGATCGAATTCCGTGTACGGTTGCCCAAATAGTTTGCCTACCATACAACTGTGCAAAAGCGATACTGCCAGCAGCTTCGTTTGACACAAGAAGTATTTCATTGTCGCTTTTGCGTTTGGCTAGCCCGTGCTTTTCCAACAATTTTATCCCGAGATCAACGCTAATGGAGTTATGAGTAGCAAACACGGCACCAATATTTGCGTGACCAGTGGCGTGTATCTGACCCTTGATTATAGAGAGGGTCTTTTCGATGCCATAGTTGAAACTTGCATCAGTCTCCTCCTTAGTTGGCCAAACTGGACCCAGGCCCTCTCTTTTTTCGTTTCTCCACCTCTCAGCCTCCGTTACCATGTAGGCTCCCCTGATCTGCTTGAAGAGTAGTTTGTATCCCTTTTCCTCGGCTCTACGGATCTGTTGGTCCAGAAGTTGAGGGTACCTCCGCAGATATGCTTGAAAAGAGGCAATGCAAGTTGCAGGTCCATCCAAAGTATTGTACTTCTGCATCAATTCATCGGTTAGACTGTCGATGATTGGTTGGTACCAAGATTGTTCGGCATCGATAACAATGCGCACATTGTTGCTTCGAGCTTTGTCGGCAATGCGTTCCAAGGTTGCCCGCAGGCTCAGCAATTGCTCGCGATCTGAAACCGTCACACATTCCCCATTCAATGCAGCGTCCCAATCACCATCATGAGGTAGACCAGGATAAGGGACATCTTTGTCTAATCCTTTTTCCGCTCTTGCCTTCAAAATAGCCTGAGACGCGTGCGAAAGGGCGATGGGATGAGGGAGAAGACCAGTTACTTTAATCCTAACCCAAGAGCGATTATCTCCGCTAGTAGTGCTCGTGTCAGAGCAAAATTCTTTAGCTAGCCTTCCTTGGGCCTCTATTGAATTCAAGACATGTTCTGTCTGGTCTCGAATCAATTCCGGGTCTTTGCTTGAGCCATCCAATTCAGCCTCGATGTTATACCCAAGAAGAGTACCCACATGGTTCTGTCGCAGATCCTTGATCTTGGGAATGCACTCTTCTGTCGTTTCTCCACCAAGAAACTGATTGAAAAACGTTCCCATGACAAATACGTGGGTGAGAGAAGAGACGATGGGGACTCTAGAAACCACATTATACAGAGTCTCGCTGATGTCTACCCAGGTTGGAGATGAGCAGAAGGCGAAAGCACTATGCGAGTCTCAACATCAGCTGTTTTTTTCATCCCAATTCTTGGTGTCACGCTGTGCTTACGTCCAACCCGAAACAAGTTTGGTGAGAGGGATCTTCGAGAGAGCCGCTGTGTCTAACAGATCTTCCAAATCATCGCCTCGGCGCTGTCTTATCAGCAGCAAACCCAAGACAGCTAGGCCGGTTCCTGCAACTGCATAGGTTCTCTTCTTGTCTCCAGAAGCATTTGATTGCCACCAAGTAGGAGGGCGCGCTGAAGTAGATGTGTACCGGGTTGTAGATCTAGAAATCAGCGGCAAGTTACCTTGAGCCGGTGGTCGAAAGCTTCTTGTTAATCTGAGCATGATGACGAGGGTGAAGCATGAAAAGATAACAAACTGGAGTATAGGTGAAGGAAGGAGAAAAATAAATACGCTGATGTGTATATGATACCAGTACTCAGTATGGACATTTTCAGCGTCACTCTCGTGAATCGAGGCTTTCTATTTGGCATAGCTTGCACATCGTACAAACTGAACCATGACTTACACTAAAGAAATTATTACGCACGATATGCGAGACGTATCAGCGGGTTCAGGTTCCGCCGCCGTCGCGCGGGTTCATCCTCCGTTCCCCGCAATAGCCCGTTGGCTCCACAGTTGGTAAGTTGGTATCAGCGACATCCGATTACGGTTTAGTGATGAAAACATGACTCCGTTGGTTTAGGAGCTGCTCCATTGCGATTGCGGAATTAACACCCGCCTGGCTGTATTGGTTCCTGATGGAAAGCATGGCGGCTCGATGACCCGGTGGTCGGCGTGTGACGAGACTACTGTCACCCTGGACCAGCGTTCTGACATGAAGGCCCAACAGCGCACTGGGACTTTGGGTAAGTCTCTTAGGGCTTACAAAGCAAGGCAGAACAAGTAGGTTAGCCTTTTGAGGTATTGTTGCTCTGTATTTTTGGGGGTCTTCATCTGTTGTGTATCCCAGGGCTTGGAAGGGAAGGGAGTACGTGTGGTGTGCAGCGCCAGGGGGCAGAGTCCTCCTCCCCCCCTCCCCCCCCCGAAAGGGCAGAGATCTCCAGTAGAACCTACGGCTCTATAGCGTACGGCGCTCGGGACGAGCTGTCTTAGAGGGGGGATAATTATAACGGAGGTGGCCAGAGGCCTGACCCAACGTTACATACGGGTGTGTGCCAAGGAGTAATCGCGGTGACTGCGGTGACTGCTAGATCTTTTGCCAGAGTGGACAGCTGCTGCGGTGACTGATCTATTGCAACCGGCAATTGGCACCTTATGCGTCACACCGCGTTATTCCTTCAAGTGTGTTCACATTCCAACACCAAATAATACCGAGCAATATTGTTTGGATCTATTTATACTTGGTTAAACATCAGACAAGAGGTTGGGCCAGATATTAATTGGTGCAGAACTCGGTCTCATTTTTGGAGAGCCAAGACCAAGGAACAGCAGGTCTGATGGAGCAAGTTTATGGCAGTGTTTATCAGTGGCCAGTGCCCTTGTTGCTCGATTGAATGATGTACATGTCTCGCGGATGTTGCACTCACTGTGCGAGACTCCGCCCTTGCCAGATCAAAGGTAAAGGCAACAAGTAAAGCTCATAGAGAAGCTCCCCGTCTATTTATTAGAAGTGGACATGCCGGGTGACACGAACAAGCGATTGTATTCTAGTTGTGGGCTCGGATATTTAGAAAAAATATAGTTATGTATTTGTCTGTGGGTATGTAAACAGTCCTGTACCGCCCAGTACGCCCTCCCTACTTTACCGCCTCGCCTCTTTGCCCAGTTCCTCCAAAGCAGCTTCATACTTTTGCACCCGCTCCTCGTCCATCTCTTCAATCCTGGTCCTCTCAACCTTTTGTGCTCTCCTGACACCGCTCCCCTTGGCAATCTTACCCCAGAACCAACCACTCTCGTCGTCGCCGACCAAGGTCCAAGCGCATCCAGACCTCCCGGCTCGGGCAGTTCGACCAACTCGGTGGACGTAACCAGCAAGACTCGCGGGCAGGTCGTAGTTGATGACGTGGTCGAGGTTGGGCAAATCGATACCTCGGGCAACGAGGTCTGACGCGATGAGGAGGCGTAAGGGTGAGGATGGAGCAGTGAATGACCGAAGCGTCTTACGACGAATATGTGTCGGCGTGGTGGATGTAAGCGTGCCAATGTGCGAGGCCAGGGAAGGATCCAGCAGTTGCAAGAGTCTTGACAGTCGCAAGGCGGACTCGTTTGATTTGGTGAAGATGAGGGAAACGGGGATGTTGAGCTTTCGTGAGCGAGGTAGCGGCGTATCTGAGTCAGAGTCAGAATCCGAGTCTGAATCTGAATCTGAGTCGGAGCTAGAGTCAGAGCTTGTATCCGAACTGCTATCAGACGCGGAGCTAGAATCGGAGCTGGAGTCCGAGTCCGAATCTGAGTCTGAATCCGAGCTACTATCGGAGCTAGAATCAGAGCTAGAATCAGAACTAGTATCAGAGGTAGCATCAGAATCAGTAGACTTCTCAGGCTGCGCGAGAGCTTTGTCGTTGGTTGGGCCTGCAACCAACATGTGCTGGCCCTGAAGCAGCTCCAATAGATAGAGGGGCTTGAGGTTGGTGTCGTGCACACGGATCGCGTGCTCCCTCAATAGTATGGGTAGAGAGTGCTCTGCAATCTGGGTTTCACCATCATTCTCCAGCACAATGAGACGCGGCCGTCGCAAAGCCAATTGGTTGAGAAGACTCAAGTCTCGTGTTAGTGTTGCACTGAGAATAACCTTGCGGACACCAGAGAGATCAATGTCAGGGAAGTCTCGCGCGCTGTACTTGTTTATGCGGAATTTCTCCATGACCAGGTCCAGCCAGCCCTGGAAGCTTTGGGCAAGAAGCTTATCAGCCTCATCGACTACCAACCATCTAACATAGTCGAGGCTAAAGCCCGGCGTCTGCTCCATGTGCTCCACGAGACGGCCAGGAGTACAAATCAAAACGTCGACCTTGGAGAAAAAGTCAACAACATATCCTTCCATGCTGCTCAGTCTAGGGTCTGCTGCATCCGAATCAGGATCCATCAAGTCGTCGTTCGCAGAAAGGCCGATTCTCTTTTGCCTCCGCTGTCGGTTTTCCTCTTGCAGCTTCTCATACGCATCGGGGTCGTATCGCGTTTCCCGCTCCATCAAAATTTCTTGTTCGTTCTTCAGCGACTGACTTCCGATGGACACACCTATCCGCACGCGCTTGCGCTCGCTACCTTCAAAGGCTTTGGCGCAAAGCTCAAACGCTTCTTGTGCTTGCTTGACGAGTTCACGGGTGGGAAGCACGACGAGGGCCCGCAGTCTTGTCACCACGCCTCGGCTGATGTCGCGCGTAATCGGAAGGGCATATGCTAGCGTCTTTCCGGATCCAGTTGCAGCAGAAACCAGGACGTCTCCAGGCTGTTGCTTGCTAGTGGGTAATAGCAGCGGGATGGCTGCGGTCTGAACTGCAAATGCCTCCTGGAAGCCCTTCTCCTCCAAGACGCGAGCCGCCTTGGGCAGCACACCGAGTTCCGTGAAGGGTGCGCGGGTGTCCTGCGCAACTCGAATGGGTTCCGCCAACCAAGGTGGCAGTGTTTCATATGCCGGCCGCGAAGTGGTGAGAGATATAGGTTCAGGTTGGGGAAGGGGTTCGAGGCCATGTAGTTCGCCCAGGTCGGAGTCGTCAGAGTCGTTCTGGGCCATCTCGCTGGCCAATTTTAGGGATTTGGCTTTGCGCTCGAGAACCGACTTGTGTCTTTTGGCAATTTCGTCATCTTCCTCCTCCTCTGACTCAGGCTCCTTTGTCTTCTTCTTTTTCTCCCTCTTTTTCTTCGGCTTGTCTTCGGGCTCCGTCATATTCTCCATTGTCGCTGATGAGGCGTCCAAAGAATCGCCAGCGTCAGCCATTGTTACATCGTCCTTTTCGGGGTCGCTTGGAATGGCATCGCCTGATTTTGACTTCTTCTTCTCCTTCTTTTCCTTTTTCTTCTGCTTTTTCTCCTCCTCTTCCTGTTCGGCATCGTTCTTCAGGTTCTCAGGTTCGGGTGCCGGCTCGGTGTCTAGGTCGGAATCGGGCTCTTCAGGCGCCGTAGCGCCCGTTCGCTTTTTTCCTCTTCTAATCTTCTTCCTCTTCTTCTTCACCTCGGGCGCATTGCCATCACCATTTTGCGCAACCGCATCCGCCGTCGGGGAATCCTGAGTCTTCGAAGTTTTCGACTTTTTGCTCCCAGGCTCTGGGGTGTCGCGTGTTTCCTCTGCCAGGTTTCGCTTTCGCTTCCCCTTAGAAGTGTCCGGTTCGTCGTCAAAGCGCTGGGGCTTTCCGGCGCCCGCTTCTACGGGACCAGATCTCGAAGACATGATTTCGAGGCCAATTGTTCTCACAGTACGATAAAACAATGGCCGAATGTCTGTCGTGGTGGAGGGGCGCCGAGAGCTTGGGACAGTCCCACTCAAAAATTTGGGCGGCTTAGAGTCTTATCGTATTTCTGCCACCTCTCACCGCCAGGCTTATCGCTAAGCGCCAACACTTAGCACAGCTCTTCTAGGGGTGTACTTACACGTGGAAGCCGTGTTGATGATGAGATTACGATGCGATGCGATATGAGAGATGAAGCATGAGGTGTCCCGAGGAAGAATAAAAAAAAAAAGGGACCAAAAAACAAGCAACATTAGAAAAACATTCACCATCATTCACAGGCGCCTCTGCCTCAGCTAGTGCTGGATGACGACGGAGAAACCGCCCCCTTTCAGCCATGACGGCAGCTCTCATCATATTAATAACGACTCTGTCAACGCTGCCACAATGACGCGCCGCACATACAACATCGCTATGGTTAGCGATTTCTTCTTTCCGCAGCCTGGAGGAATTGAGTCGCACATCTACCAGCTCGCCACCAAGCTCATTGACCGGGGCCACAAGGTTGTCGTTATTACACATGCCTACGACGATCGCAAAGGTGTACGTTTCCTCACCAATGGCCTCAAGGTCTATCACGTTCCCTTCTTCATCATCTACCGCAACGCAACGTTCCCGACCGTTCTTTCGTGCTTTCCTATCCTGCGCAACATTTTTATTCGCGAGCGCATTGAGATTATCCATGGCCATGGGAGCCTCAGCAGTCTCTGCCACGAAGCTATCCTCCATGGCCGCACCATGGGCCTGCGGACCGTCTTTACCGACCACTCTCTGTTTGGCTTTGCAGACGCCGCCAGTATTCTCACAAACAAGCTCCTCAAGTTCATTCTCAGCGATGTAGACCACAGCATCTGTGTGAGCCACACTTGGTAAGTAGACGAGCCCATCTCATCGGAACAGTCCCGTTGACCACCTCTTCCAGCAAGGAAAATACTGTGCTCAGAGCATCACTTGATCCCTTAATGGTTTCTGTCATCCCTAATGCCGTCGTCGCGGACAACTTTCGCCCTCGGGACTACCCTGCCGCCTCTCCCCAAGGGACCAGTTTCGATCCGGCTCAGCTACCGCCCCCGCAGCGGCTTGGGCCCCGCGACATGATCACCATCGTTGTTATTTCCCGTCTCTTCTATAACAAGGGAACCGACCTCCTCATTGCCGCTATCCCGCGGGTCCTTGAAAACCACCCCAACACCCGGTTCATCATTGCCGGCTCCGGGCCAAAGGCCATTGACCTCGAGCAGATGATCGAAACCAACGTCCTGCAAGACCGGGTTGAGATGCTCGGCCCCGTCCGACACGAGGAGGTCAGAGACGTAATGATCCGCGGCCACATCTATCTTCACCCCTCCCTCACAGAGGCGTTCGGCACCGTCATTGTAGAGGCTGCCAGCTGCGGCCTCTACGTTGTCTGCACGCAGGTCGGCGGCATTCCCGAAGTCCTCCCGTCCCACATGACCACCTTCTCCAAGCCCGAGGAGGACGACGTGGTCCAGGCAACCTGCAGGGCCATCACGGCCATGCGGGCCGGCAAGATCCGCACCGAAAAGTTCCACGAGCAGGTGAAGAAGATGTACTCGTGGCAAAACGTCGCCATGCGCACGGAGCGGGTCTACGACGGCATCTGCGGCGCCATCCCGGAGGACGAGTTCTACGGCACCGACCCGGGCGGCTACAACGGCAGCAGGATCCGCAACTTCACCCTCATCGACCGCCTGAAGCGCTACTACGGCTGCGGCATCTGGGCTGGCAAGCTGTTCTGCCTCGTCGTCGTCGTCGACTACCTCTTCTTCCTCTTCCTCGAGTGGTGGTTCCCCCGGGAGAACATCGACATCTGTCCAGACTGGCCTCGCAAACGGCCTGCAGACGACGACGCCGATTCAAAAAAGAGCGGGCACGGCAACAGGTCCAGCACGTCACAGGCTAGCACAAAGCTTGAATAATCGCCATTGTCTGTGTGGCATTCGACTACGAGACGATGTGTATATTTGATTGGCACGGGCGGCACATACATTCAGCAAGGCGTTAGCGATTTCGGCATGGGGCACAGGGTTCGGCGGACATGTTGGGTCTGCCCATTGTATTGTATTTAAAGCATGGCATTATTGCGTAAGCTCAATGGATGGAGCTTGTGAGGGGGTTGTTATTAACATGTAGCAAGTCTAGACGCTATACACAATCAAAGTACAAGTTGCGATCCCTTCGCAACATTCAAGACATCATCCAACATAATTCTGACTACTGCCATTTATAGCAATCAATCAGCCTCTTCCCATACGCCTCCTCTTGCCAGTCCCAGTGCTCGCATCACGCTCACCCGCGGCTTCTTCCTCCTCCTCTGCTGCCGTGTCCTCAGCTGGCGTAGTCACACTAGCAGGACGGGTAGCCGATGGAGGCGGAGCACTACGCTCCTTCTCAGCACTACGGAGATCACCCAGGAGCTTTTCAACCTCGACAAACATGCTACGAGTGTTCTTCACGATGCCGTTTTCGTCAACTCGGTATCCCACATTTTCCTCTTCCTCGTCCTGGGAACGTTTCAAAAACGTGGGACCAGGGCCGCGGTCAGGATCAGGGTTGTACATGATTGCGTTGCAGAACATGTGCACGAGTTCACGCTCAAGCTGCGCGCTGTTGATGATGCCCCTGGGGGGAACAAGCTCCTCTGACATGGGAAGCCACACATGGGCGGTACCCGGGTCACCACCAGGGAGGCTCCCAGCAGCCTGCACAGCAGCCTTGTTGCCATGCTTGATAGCTGAGCGGATAGACGTTATGTCTTGCGGCTGCAGAACAATCTGGCGGTAGTTGGGGGCATCCTTTTCGCGAAGTGCAGTAGCAAACATGTTTGCATCCCGGTGGCTTGAGATTTGATCCAAAGCAGAGGATGAGACCTTCGTGAAGCCGCGCGTCCACAGAACTTGCGTCGCCGGTAACGGGGGCTCCGAAGGTGAGTCTTGCCTCTTGCGCTTCTGGAGACGTGAAGAGATGCTGCCTGGTGTCACAATCTGTGGCCTGCTAGGGACGCTCTCATCTGCGGTCGTATCGCCCGTCTCCTCCGCAGGTCTTGGGGTGGCCTCCTCATCCTTGATCTTAGGAGCGGGTTCAGAAGACTCCGTCATGGGCTCGTCAGTGTGAGACATGATGGATTGGCTTCGCCTCGTCCTAGGGAGAGATGGAGTCGCGCTAACCCCGCGAGCTTTCGGGTTGGTTCGGGCTGTTCGACCGCGCCCAGATTTAGAGACATTGGGTTCCGTCTTGAGTACCGGCTTGGGCGTCTGCTTCTTGGTCGGCGGCCGGGGCGTGGAAGCCGCAGAGCTAGCCAGGGTAGCTGGCTGCTGCGGTGGGCTCACTGGCTCATAGGCAGGGCTTTCAGGCTCTACACTGAGCGGCTTGGGAGTAGAAGGAGTTGATTGAGACGCCCATCTGGTTCCGAATCCATGAAGGAGATGCAAAGGTACCGTCGACACTGGGGTGTGTGGCGTGGAGGGAGTGCCAAGCCTCTTTGTGGGTGTGTTGATAACAGCTTGTCGAATAACACGCTCGGGAATCGCAGGCCGTGGCGGTTGAGCAACGTAAGGCGAGTTGTAAGACTTGTCCTTCTGCGAAGCAGCAGGAGCTGGCGAAGCTGGCTTCGGTGTTGCTTGTGCTTGTGCTTGTGGGTGTGCCTGAGGCCATCGCTGCGGAGTTTGAGTCGGTGCAGCGGGACCAGCTGTTGCTACAGGAGGCGCGGGTGAAGCTGAAGCAATTGGACGAGACGCATGCTGGGCTGGAGGCTGTGGGGGCTGAATAGGACGCGTGGGAGGTGGTACTGGGGTAGTTGTAGGTGGACGTGCCTGAGGAGCCTGAACTGCCGGGACATCTCCCACTGGACGGGGCGGCGCTGGTTGAAGAGGCGGGGCCAGCTGTCCAGAAGTCTGAGGAGGTACAAGCACAGGCTTGACGGGCGTAGTACGGGGGGGTTGAGGGGGTTGAGGCTGCTTGGGTGGTAGCGGCTGGGGAGGTCGCTGAGCCTGTGGTTGAGGCTTGGGAGGCTGAGGTGTCTGCTGAGGAGCCGGCTGGGGTGTCTGCTGTGGTGTTTGCTGAGGTATCTGCTGAGGTGATGGCTGAGGTGGCTGCTGGGAAGGCGGCTGAGATGGTGGTTGTGGTGGTTTCTGGGGATGCTGCTGTGGTTGGCGTGGGGTTTGCTGCGCAGATTGTGGTGGTGGCGGTTGCTGTGGGCGTGCGGGTTGAGGGTGTTGGACGTGCTGTTGTGGCATTTGTTGCTGAGGGCGAGGGTAGTTCTGTTGTCCAGGAGTTTGCGGCGGGTATTGAGGTGTCGGTTGAGGGTGCCATGTCTGCTGCTGCGGCGTGTGTTGCTGTTGTTGCTGGGGCCCTGATGGGGTGGCCTGACCTTGCTGAGCGGGAGACTGGAACTGCCTGGGGGTTGGCGTAGCGGCGTGCGGAGGCTGGTACGGCTTCTCCCATTTCAGAGGAGCCGCCACAGGAGTCGCGGTTTGAGGAGTCGCAGGCGTGTCTTTCGGCTTGATACCGACCTCGGGTCGAGGGGTGATGGCTTGTTTTGGAGTCTGCACTGGCGCCTGCAATGGTCGAGGTCCAGATTGAGGAACTCCCGCCGGGGCCTGAAGCACTGAGCCAGTTCCGTTCGGTGGTTTCGCGGATGGAGAAGGGCGAATGGGCGTTGTTCCAGGTGGCAAATGGCTTGGAGGAGCAACGGTTGGAGGCGCCGCATGTGGTGTCGGAGGCTTGGGCGGGATCACTGGTGTATGCGACGTCGGCAGTTTACGAGCAGCAGGCGTCACTGCAGAGTTCGGCAACGGCGTTGGGGTTGGTCCGTTCGATGCTATAGCAGGCTTTGATTCCCGCGGCGCAATGGCGAGTGTCCCATTTTGACTGGCTGCCCTGGCACGTCTCTCTCGTTCCGTGCGCTCGAGAAGTTGGATTTCGCTCTGTACCTTGGTAAATCGTTTCTCGTCTTCGCGAATCTGGTTGACAACGTTGTCGCGATACCGCGCGTAGAGGCGATCGACTAGTACGGGGACTTTTTCGGCATTTTCGTACACATCCTTCAATGTCGGCAATGGTGGAGTCCCCAGCTTTCTCTTCTTCGATGGCGACCCATTCGCCCCGTCGGACCCATCCACTCGCTCATATTCGCTCTTCAGTTCATCTCGCAGCAGCAGCAAAAACAAGTGCTGCAGCGCGTCCGGTTTCAGTCGTGTGGGATCATATGTGCTACCCTCTTTGATGAGGGTGTTATTGATGAGCAGCTCCGAGATACGCGTGAAAGCCCCGTTGTCGACTCCGTGGGTCAGCAGCGACTGGAATAGGAACAGCGACTCGAGGGGCGTGTAGGCGGCCGGTTGATTCATGCCCCGCGATCCACCACGCCAGCTTTCCAGAGGCCCTTCACGTCTCGGCAGGAGATGAACCGGCGCCACGGTCTATGCAAGGTCCCAGTTAGACGTCGCGATCATCTACAGGCATGCGCATGCCAGAAGGACTCTATCAATACGTACAGGCAATCTTAGAAGGCGAATCCAGATCTGGCAGTGGTGACCTTGAGGCCTATCATCGGGTTCAGATGGCGTTTGGGGCCTGCTTCGTGATACGCGCTCGCCGCCTGAGCGTGGTGTTTTTTTTTAGGTCGCGATCGTCTGGCCAGATGTCACGTGACAGAAATGGCCGGAAAAGTGACGCGAGCGGTCGAAGTTCAAAAATTTCGATGATGCAGAGAAGAAAATTGCCTCCGGCCGGCCTGAGCCGCAAACAGCGCTAAGGCACAAAAATCACGTGAGACCCCTGGACTCCAACTGGCCATCATCAAGCGCCGCAAGCGAACGGGACAATTGCTGGTAACTACAATGATTAATCATTATCGATGCCAATTATATGGGTTTCACAGTCACGGGCATTGTTCATTGGGGGGGAAAATATGGTTGCAGAGGCAAATTGCTCTGCCGTAGTAGTAAATTGCATCCTAATCAGCATGTATGATATGCCGAATATAAACTCCGTCCCCTGTGGTATCATAATCAACAAAGCGAGCGGTATAGGCTCATCACTCAGCTTCTGTTCTATATCCGCCCCGCCCCAAAAATAAGAAAATTCCCAAGTCCGCAAACGCCTATAACCAGTTGATCCAAGTAAACAATTACCCAGTATAATAAAACATGCGACGGAAAGATACTAAGGCGAAAGGGAACTCGAGGACCCTTCTCCGTCTCCGCTGCGCTGCCCGTCTTCGTCAGGGCTGTCTCCATCCCGTTCCCTCGGGTGAGTAAGACGCAGTTTTTCATCTAAAAGGGTGACCAGCCGCTCTGAATATTGGTCCAGTAGCCCACTAAGCACTGTCTCGTTCATCGCTTTGCTTCGAATCGCTCTTTCGCCGAGGGCAGCAGCCGTCAGGCGCAGCTCCTGATCCAGCTCAGACAATACGTCTTGACTAATCGGCTCTGCAGAAGCGAGTTTCTTTCTATAGGCTCGCAACGTTCGACACGTTTGCTCCGTCGCCATATTCAGAGAGCCAAAACCACGCAAGTTGGAGGAGGACGTCTTCTTACGAGGGCCTCCGCTGCTTCCCAAAGCTGGGAGTGAAGGTTTGCGAGTAATTTTCGATTTCGGGCTAGTAGGTGGGCTGGTCCCGCGGCTGTCGGCTGAGGGTCGTCGTGATGGTGTGTCCCCCATCATGGTGCTGGTGCTGGGGCTTGTCGGAAAAGTGCCCGTGGGCGTCTTCATAACGCTAGTTGCAAGGTTGAATCGAGATGTACGTCGTCGGATAGTGCGTGGTGGTGATCTCCGACCAGTCGAAGAAGGTGACGGCCGTTGAAACTCAGCCAACTCGGCTTTTGACAGCACCTTTCGGAGGGGGGGCCGACCGGCGACTGCCTCCTTGACCGGCGATGGATCCCTACTTATCGAACCGGGTGCGGGGTCGTCGAGGTCAAGAGCCCAAATCATCATTGTTCCATCCGACCCAACACTAACAGCCCTGCGGTTACCGTCTCCATCCTCGACCAAACACACGCCGTTGATGGCTTCCGTGTGGCCCCATTCTCGATCTAAGAAACTGCCCGTTTGGGCGTCATACAATCGGATAGATTTGTCTGTGTTTGATATACCTAATAAGAAATCCTGGTCTTTTGGCATCCAGTTGCCGATAATGAGTGAGTCAAGCACAGCAGACTCTACTCCTCCTTCATCCATACACTTAAAACAGTTGAGCTGCCGTCCAGTATTGAGGTCATACTGGCAAACAGATCGATCTAGAAGTGAAACGAACACCGTTTTCTCGTCTATGCCAAGGACCATAGACGATGGTGAAGCTTTTAATGAGATTACCCGTGAAGGAATGGCGGCGATCGCATCAGGATCGCCCTCTCTCGTGATGAGATCGTGAACCTGCAGTGTTCGGTCAAATGAGCAAGTCAAAACCCTGTCCTCTGATGGGACAAGCACTTGGACGACCTTTGCGGCGAACTCAAGTGTTTGAAAATGCTCAATTGAACCATCCAACGTTCGGTGGAACAACTGCGTCGTACGGTCGCGTCCGCATGATGCCATGAGAAACTTGTTCTCATTTTCAAACACATCAACGGAGCGACACTCCAAGGAGTGGGCCTTAATATCCAGTAACAACTCCTTGGAGTTAATGTCGGTGATTCGCAACACACCCAGACGGTCTGTAGTGATAAGATTGCCATCACGGGTGGTGCGAGCACAAGTGAGTTGGTTTACTGTATCAAGCTCGTTTTCCGGCTCATTTATTTCAATGGGCACGTTAACAGAAGTCTTGACGCATCCATCAAGGTCCCAAAACATTACATTGCCCGAACCAGTCCATGTCAAAAACGAGGCGCCCAAGTCATTCGGCTTGTGAAGGACCTGAACACCTATGACAGGGTCCCCATGGCCTGGGATCGGGATGGCGGCGACAGATTCATCCTCTTTACCGGGGATGTGATCCGAGCTCCAGATGTCGATGGACTGCCTGGAGTCAATGGTGACTAGTTTATCCGTTAAGAAGCCGAGAGAAACCAGCCCATTCGGAGACTCTGTCACTTCCAGAATACAGGAAGCACGACAATTTAAGACGGCCTCCACATCGAGGACAGCGAAGTGACCAAACTTTCCACCAACATAGGCTGCATTGTCCTTGACCGTAATGCTCGTAATCGAAAAACTGAGTCCAAGGACTTTGAGAAGCTTCATCTGCTTGTCGTCGTCATCCAAAACGCATACATCGCCCATTTCTGAGCAGATGATCAGGTTCTTGTCATTGACAACGGCGGCACAGCTCAATGTCGCCTCCAGGAGCGAGCCCAAAATGATGTTGCGTCCAGGAAGGGTTCTTTGGGATGGTGGGGTAGAGGCAGGCCGGTCATCGAGAAACTTTGACTTGGTAGGAGAAATGACCTGTGATTCATCGATCTTCCACATTTTAGCATGGCGAACTCCGAGAGTGACGAGACAGTGGCCGACCCAGACCATGTCTTTGATGTACGATGTGCAACGGTTCTGCTGAAAAAGTTTAGCGGCTCCCGTGCGGGGATCAATCTTCCAGACGTAGAGGAATCCGTCGTTGGCCGCGCCCAGGGATGCCAAATATCTGGTGTCCGACGACCATGCTACGGCCTTGACTCCAAAGGCGTGCTCGCTGATCGAGACGATGGGTGTGTCGGAGGATGAGTCCCGGAGGCCAAAAATCAACACGCGGGGCGCGTAACCAGTCTCTCCCACGGCCAAAAACTTTCCACATCGACTCAATGCCACGCAAGTGGCGGCCTTGATCCTCTCCCGGCTCGTCCATGTCCTACTTCCGGGCGAATCTGCCCAGTCCGGGTGGTTGTGAGGGGAGTCCCTGAAGCTGGGGGCGACGCGGCCGCGGCTATCGTTGGCTTTCGGGGTAGACGTCGGGGTCGAAGGAGAGCTCTGGAAAGTGGTTACGGAGTAGAGAGGAACAGCAGTCGGACGTGCACGGTAGAAGCGCTGGGTGTGTTGAGCGCCATTGACATCGACTACGACGACAGCGGCGCCGGCAATATACGCGAAACTGGAATTGACTGTGTCGAAGCCGGTGGGGGAGGAACAAGTGGTGCCAATGACACGCTTCAAGGATAATTTGGACGAGTCATGATACGAGCGACCGCGCATGGGAGAGCGGGAGGAACGAGATGGGCGGGCAAGATAAGGAGAGTTGGACGGGGTGAACTTGAGCCGGCTGTTGGAGGGAGTCGCCGCCATGTCGCCGCCATTGACAACCGATTCAAGGACGAGCAAGGGAGTCGATCGGGATGTGGTGGAGAGAGGAACAGTCGGGCCAAGCGTCTTGAGTTTCGCCAGGGATGGCGACAGCGGGTTAAAAGAGCGGAATAGAGCACGGCTCGAATAGGCGCGCAGTCTCAGCGGCAAGAGTGGTTTTTTCCTTGGTGTGTTTCGTGGTATGTATGCGGAGTCGTGCCCGGATGCGGATGCGGGATGATGCTTGTGCGCGTGGAGGGCGGTGTAAGTGGGAGTTGCTGCAGGCTGCAGGCGAGACTTGAGCAGGCTAAAAAAGCTGACCAGCAGCGTTAGTGGATAAGGTTCGTCGAGGCAAAGTAATTGCCGGGCGAAAAATTTTCTCACAGTGACGCAAAGGAAAAAGTAAACGGGCGACAGCCGAAGGATTGACAAGAAGGGCGACACAGAAAGTGAGGGAGCGAGTGAGTGAGTGGTGATGGCGGTGGTGATAACCATGGGAGGAGGAAAAGAGAGGCGGAAAAAGGTCATGGGGCCCTGTCAATCAACACCAACCCGCCAACCCATGGCATTTGTTTTGGTCCCTGCCAGCCCCATCCATGATGGTTTCCCGGGGGGGGCCCAGCCTGCGAGCTCGGGCCATCTCACCAACGCTCCAGTGGGCGCTCCAGTGGGCGCCTCAGTGGGTTGTGCCGCCCCCCGACGGGTGCGCTTCAGCGGCCTTTAGTGGTCACCACCCGCCTCGTAAACGCCCCGGTGCGGGCGCCTGACGTGGGATGAGGGCATGTATCAGACGGGTTGGCACATCCACGACCGACTAGTTTCGGCGGGACATAGTGGACAATTCCTTGTTCCAAAGCTGAGAATGGCTGTCGAGTTGCTGGGTTCACCCTCCAGGGCTCTGTCCTGTCCCTCCTCGGCCTCTCCCTCGCTCTCCCCTCGCTCTCCCCTCGCTCTCCTCTCGCTGTCTCTTATTGTCTTGTCTCGTCTCATAATAGCAACTCACAATTCGACCGGGGGCCGGTAGCACTGATCAGATCAACGGGCCCAGGGGGACCCCCATGGGCGGCCCATCGTCCCATGCGTCTGGCGCCTGGAAAGATGTGATGATAACTCAGCCAATCTCTGGAGGCGCCTTCCAGGGAGACCCTGGGCTGCTAACCTGTCACCCAGTCCAGAAGCGGCTGCTTCTGCAACCCAGGCGGACGCGCGACGGGGAACTCTGATGCTGTCGGCCGGTATTCCCGCACGTCATCGCAAAGTAACGCCGTGCATGGCATGTCGAGCCAGCAACCAGCCGCCGGTTCGCTTTCAGAATGCGGATCGTCTGCGACCTGCAGCAGCAACAAGCAGCAGCGGCATCTGGAACCCAGCCGCGGTTGGCGGACCAGCGACATCAAAACAGAATAAAATGGGTCACGCATGCGCCAACCCCAGCCACGCGACGAACTTATCACCAACAAGACCAGGCCGAGAAAAAGCAACGTGATGGAAAATTCTCCCTCCCTCCCATTGTATGTACCCATCAAAGTTGCCCCCCCTCCCCCCCCTCGTCCACACCCACCTGCGCACCCCGATTCCGGTAGCCCAAGCCCAATAGCGCCATCTCCCATTTCTCCAGACCCCAACCATGCCCGAAAAAACTTCTGTCCAGCCAATCTGCTTGGCGGAGCGGGAACGTAAAATGAAGATGCTCCCGCAGCCCTGTCGCCGCTTCCTGGCTGGTCGCGTGGTGTTAGCCTTTTACCTCGATCACCGCCCAACTGTCTCCCTGCTTTAGGTACTCATTAATCCCAAGGTACTCGGCGAGCCCTGTCTCGCTCAGGGTCCCTCAAGCTCCACCGCGCCAGAGCAGACACGGGAAGGGGACGGTGAAGACCAAGATCAAAAAGAAATACATACACTGCAAAAGGATGGATGGATGCGTCAGTCGCATGCCACGCACATAGTTGCGTAGCCAAAGGTGACGCCGAATCGGTCCATCTATGCCATCCCCTACATAGCCTTTGCAAAAAGTTAGCATCGTGAGAAAAATTCAGGCAATATCCTCTTTCGTACTGTTCTCTCCCAGTCTGGCGTAGCGGCGGCTGGGTAATATAAGAGCACCCCGGTTCGTCACTCTTTTAGAACATTTAGAACCAAATCGAAAATCGTCAATCATCTAAAGCCACCGTACTTGACCAGGGGTCACGACGCGTACCCTTGTAGCCCACATCTACTTCGTCTCCTCGCGATAGTGGCATTTACGTTTATCAGTGATGCAATTCCTAATTTATATATACACAATACCATCCCGTACGCCAAGCTCATATTAACATATTGCCTTCATTATCCAACATGGGTTTTACACTATGCTGTCCTGTCCGGTTGCCGTGAGTTCTTAACAGTCAACTCGCCCACCCAATCTACAACGCCTTGAGCCCGTGATTGATACAAATCCTGCAAATCGACGGGCTGCCCCTGTATATTCATAGGCGGTCTGCAGGTCTTCCAAAACGCCATTTACACGACGAGGCCTTCTTCGGACGCCTCGTCTCGCTCCAATCTTTCTAGTCCTGTGCCGACGGCTCCATACACGCGCAGTGGCACGGCAATCTCAAAACTCTCACAAACCAGGTTTTCCACCGCTACGAGAACTTGACCTCCTTTCTCATCTTGAGATATTTGTTCCAGCAGTGGGTGGCCAGGCGTCCTCTCGCCGGACTCTACGTCTTCACCCCCTTGGGTTTGTGAAGGCACGACGAACTCAATACGGATCTTCCATTCCAGGCTAACTCCGCTAGTCATGAACTCTGGCGTTGCGGTAATTGGGATTGTCGGGTTAAAAATAACCCGTCGAGAATATAGGGCGGCCTCAGATGATGCAGCGTGCACCTTGCGTGTCACCCGGTGAATGCTGGACTCTGATCGCACTGCCAACGACGGATCTACCTTTTCCGAAGTCTCAAGAGTAGCGTGGATCGCATAGCAAGGAATGTCGGCATCGGTGAAATCAATTGCCATCGTCACAACTTCTCCCAATCGGTAAGCCGGCCGTGTAAGCATGACCACTCCGACCCGTTGCCCGTTCCGGGCAATCTCAAACCGGTTCGGGCTTTGCTGGCTGCCCGATGTTACGTTGCTTCGCATGATGGCAAGGTGAATAGACTCTTGTGTTGTAGAAGCCTCTTCAAACGCTGAGGGTCGTCGCGAGTTTCTACCGTCCGTTGGTGACAGTACGATGCTGCCATTCTCGTCTCGTGGCCTCGAGACCAAATCATCCACATACGATAAAAAGTCACTCATTGTTGACGGCTGGGCTTTGACGCCATTGGTCTTCGGTTCCTTGGAGTCGTTGGGAGATTTGACCTTGGCCAGATCGCGCAGAAGCACGTATGGATTCATTAAATCGTGGCCAAGGATCTCTCCATGGCTGTTGACGCTGCCGAGCACGCGAAAAGGTACCTCGACAGATCGGACCTGCTGCTCTTTGGCGCCACCAACCCTTTGTGTTCCCACTACCAGGCTGTATGATATCTTGACTGCCTTTCCGCGGTGGGTCGGCGGCAGGCCCTTTGGAAGCCGGAAAGAGTATTCAAACACCCGGCTCTCTCCAGGGGCTAGTTGAAGGTCCACAAATAAAATCGACTGCGGCGTCGCCAACAGGGGAATGGATTTCGAGTTCGCAACTCCCCGCATTTCTTTGATGGTGCTCAGCTCCCCGCCGCCGAGGAGATCTCCCAGAGAACTGCTGATTTTACCCCAGCCAAATCCACGTAGAAGGCCACTGTCACGCTTTGAGGTTTCCAAACCAACCACGCCACCGCCTTGGCCACCCACGATTGCTTTCTTCTTGACCTGTTCAAACTGTCCCAGGCTGACCAGAGACCCGTCCAGACTAAACGAGCCTTGCAGCTGAGCGTAGCCCATCATTAGTGACTCTGGTGCCCTTGATTGCTGTGGTGGCACGCCCAAACTTCGCCGAAGGGACCGCGATTGGCCCCTGACCGGAGGCTGCGTTACGTATTCTGAAACGAGAGTCTCAGATGAGTTGTTACTCACAGAGTAAAACTCCCCGCTGCTTCGAGGTGTTCCTCCCAGTATGCCAGAGCTTGCAAGGATTCGAGCAGCGGGGGCAGGTTGCTCGTTGATGAGGAGAACAGGATCTTTAGAACGAATTGCGAGGTTGTTTGCGTCTGCAAATCCAACCCTGGGGCTGAGCATTTGGTCCTTTGTTCCCCTCGTTTGGCTCACTGGTGACTCAGCTGTTGGGGAAGGCGCGGCAGGAAATCGGAATTCCGGCATTGGGTTTGGAGATGTCCTCGGTGACCTGCGCTGATTGCCAAGGCGGGGTGTATTGGGCGCCGTTGGGGGCCGCGACATCCGGCCGAATCTGTCAGGAGGAGGGTACGATGCATGGAATAAGGGTGAACTAGAGAGTCTTGGTGAAAAGGAGGCTGAGGCTTTGCCAGGTCAGCGTTCAAGCCACGTTCACAGAAGATGCAATACATACCTGAGTTGGGCCCAGAGGGGGGTTGATTCTGGGCTCGCGGGACGATTTGCAGGCTTGATGCACGTCCGTGTCCGCGGGCCGGCCGTTGGGGGCGCGTTGGTGGTTCATTGCGATGGGAATGGTCTTCAACGGTGCTCGTTGATCCGATCGAAACGATGGAAAGAGAACGCTTATGCGCATGTCCCGAGCCCGAAATGGGCGGTCGGTCGCTCGTGCTAGGTGAAGGCGCAGGCCATTGCACAGAGCCTGATCTGCTATGCGTACGGGTCGATGGAACGCTCAGGGACAGAGCAGACCGGCGATGTCCTCTGCCCGATGAAGCCGACGGCGGCGGGGTTAAGCCAAAGTTGGTCTTTGAACGGCCCTGCAGCGGCGTGGCCAAACGGCTGCGATCCAGGGGGCCTTGCTGGTGCTTCAACTGGCTTGACCCGGTCGCGACGTTCTTAAAGGTGATTGTACACTTGACTTCTTCGCCGGCAAAGACGGTTTGGTCATGCCAGCGAATGAAGACGCGGATGTTGCTCGAAGTGTCGGGCGCCATGGCGACAGCCCTCAATGACGAGCGCGTGCGATGCGGCGGCGACTATACGGTGACTGATGTGGCATTTCCGTGCCGCAGCATTGTCGAAATTGTGCGCGAGATGACAGGTGCGACTCTGGGGCTGTGGAAGCGAGGATGATGGAGAAAGACGATGGATAAGAGCTCGAGATTCAACGTCATGGGGGATCGTTGAAAGGAGAGGAGGAGGTTCACGCTGGCGTCTTGGCAGGGAGCTGCTGCACCAATGATGGCCCGGCTGCAGGTACCGTGTGGAGGCCAGACCGGGCTAGAGCTTCGACCACCCGCTAATTACCTATCAATCCACCAGACCAGCCAAATACGAGGATCGACCTGACTAGCAGTCAGAAGCCATAGGGTAGGTAGTGATCAAAAACTGATTTTGTCTTTTGGGGGATTTTGCTTTGCCCTTCGCCAATATTGGTGCGCTGTTTTCTCTAGTCCTGACGTATCTCGCAAAATAGTTCCGTTTTGGACTTTATCCCACACCTCTATCCCTTGTGCTGCCACTCATAAATTCCATCGTCCCGTCTTCAATCATCGGACAAGTCAATGGCCTCCGTGCCATTATCCAGCCTCACCATTTTCCATGGCTGCAATCTAACTGGCGGGGAATTGGCCTCGCGTTTCAAATGATTCTGGCCTTTAAATTCACTCTATCGTAGCTGTCAGTTCCATCGCAATACCAGCCGAGATGAGCCTGCCGCTTGGTAATTCAGCATGTTGCATCGGGGAAAGGGTCCATACTTTGATATCCTGTAGCCTCTCTTTCGCAAGTCGGCGGATTTCGGATTCAGATAAATCTTCTAATCCATCGACGGGAAGTTCTGTTGGAGGGGGTGAAGGGTCACGAGGGATAATCATTGCTCGCTGAAGTGCATCTGCATGAACACAGTTAGTACACCTCTCATTCGTACGATTAATCCACACACCATGAGACCTATATAAGAAATCGAATATTGCAATTTTCTGGCGATTTGTGTCATTTACACAAGCAGGAGGCGTCTCGGGGATGCCAGGCGTCAAACTATTGATCATTAACACCCAACCCTCAGTGTATTTGTCCAATTGGCTTACGATGACCCATGTGACAAATCTTTCCCCTTCATCAGCTTTTCGGGTAATTTAATACTGTCCTTTGAGTCGAACTTCATCGGAGGGTATGGTGTGGTGGTATCCAATTTTTTAGAAGTTATGACTGTGACTGTGATTTTTCCACAAGACGTTATGGTTTGGTAATTACACGATGAAGTGTCTTCTTGGTGGTCACCTATACTAGATGATTAGAATACCACTACTAGTGAGTTACAGGTACCCGTACCGGATAACACAGGGACGAAAACGAAATTTCGTTTCTCAAACCGTCCTGAGTCGGACGCAATCCACGTGTTCGAGCAGACTGAAGCTATGATTGCTGGTATACGAGTGCCAATTTTTCTTATTTGAGAGGCCAAAAAATTTCCATCAACATATACCTGAATCACGAGCGAATCGCTGCCGCGTGGAATCGTAAACCGAGAATCCAGTGTTGCGACGATAGCATATTCTGACCCGGACTTCGATTCAATGTAAGAACGCGAAGTTGGCACAGAAGCCGATGCCTCACTGGCTCCATCGGGGTCCGAATACTCGGTGGCAATCTCTCCAGCAACTCGGATGTGGACAGAGAGTCCAGGGACAGTGGCCAGGATGGCCATTTTGCGTGACACTGCAGTTGTGGTTTTTCGTGGTAGTATATGATGGAGTAGATGACGAAAAATCGAGGGAAAAGGGAAACTGAAGAGATGTGTTGAGATTTTTGCCCGAGGAGCCTACTTTGTTTGACGTTTGTTCACTGCCAACGGATGTTGGCGGCTGGCTGCCACCACTTCCAGCCTCGCTGCCATTGACTGACGCAGCGATTAACTGGTGTCTACCTAACTGCAGATGAACCCCCTGCCTAACATGCAATTCCTAAGAAAGCGATAAACCCTAAGAATAAGGGACAATTCCTTAAATAAACAATTCCTAAGAATAAGACAAGATCCCTCAGAATAAGAGATACCCCCCTGGGATAAGACATAATTCCCAAGAATAAGGTGTATTCCCTAATAAAATCAAACGCATGTTATTTTGTATTGTTACTCTGAAAAGTGCATTGTCACAATGATTGACCAATGTTTGTTTGTGCCATGGCCCTTTAAGTAGTACAATGGCTTGATTTCTCTCTAGTATGCACGGAGCCACTTGATCCGGACGAATCGAAATTCTTGAGGAGAATGCTGACAGATATCAAGTCAAAACAGCCCCGCAAAAAGTTGCAGGTCATGCCCGGGTTACGATCTGTTCGGGTTCATTTTGGGAGCTCCAGGGGTAAAAACGACAACCACAATATGAGTTACCCTAATTGCCTCATCTTGGCTAAAGGAACACAGAGGACGGGCTACAAGCAAAAAGAGCACGTGAGGAACGAGTCTCCGGTGTCTTCCGGGCAATCGGTCAACACTCTAGGGCGGCCCTGGCGCACAACGGCCAAAGCAAGAGGGTCGGGGAGTGGGATCGAGGGGTAAAGGAGATTCTGGGGAGAATATGGGGACTGGCGCGATGCTAAGGGGACAGGCCAACAGTCTGGAGTCTGGGGGGAGTGAATCTGGGGCTCCAAGGTCTCGATGCAAGCGCGGGCCCCGAGGTCTGCCGCTGCGGCTCCAGCTGAACTATACCGTCCCCATAACTCCCACGAGCCGCCGGCCCAAGCAGGGGGACTCTATTTTGGAACTCGATGGTCAGCCCCGACAACGCAGCACGGCTCCGCGACACCCGGGGTGGATGGGGTAAGCAGGACCATGTGGCATGCCGAGTAAGCGGATCAAGCAGTCCAGATGTATGTTTGGCCACTCGTCCTCTTGTTTGGTTTACGTGCATTGGTTCCTTAGGTTTGAGGATGAGGCCATGTCATGCTCACCCCCTGCTCCTCGGTCCCCGAATGTGGGGTAATCACCGATTACATATAGCGTCCCTACTCTAATATCTGATATCCAAGTAAACTTTTGTCGTGATCTGGTGGGGTATGGGTATACTGTAGATGGTTCGGGTGCAGAGTTGGACAGTTGAATGGTTAGGGGGTCCAGAAATCCCCAATCTCAACAAATCTCGGTTCTCCAAGAAACCACCAAAAATTTCCTTGGAGGGATGACGTTCCATATATAACCGTTTTTGTGTGCCGTCTTGTGGACTAAAAGATGGGGAACTGAGTGGCTCATACTAAAGGAGGCGGGTTGCGGAGAACCAACAGATCCCCACGTTGAGACGGGTGACGCTGAGGGGACGCGAATCCAATGATGTCTCCCGTGATGAGTATTATGCTGTGTCACAGTCAGTATGACTGGAGTACGGAGACTGGCATCACCATGACGGGTTACTTGGTGATCATCTAGATGGATGGATGGCGAGTGGGCCATTCCCCGCCCTGCCCGGCGGGACGGAGACGCAGCGGAGCCGCAATGGACCAGAAAGCTTGCGGGTCCGCCCAAACTTCAAGGTGTCGGCCAAGAGGAAGATGGGTCGGGATGTCACGGGGGCAGTGAGGCTAGGACGACCGGCGGCAAAAGTTGGAGACGTCTGGGCTTATGCGTGGGTTCCAGTCGAGGGTGGCATTGTCCGGGGGTCGACTGGGGAAAGAAAGATTGGCGTGGTGTCGCCTGTAGCGTGTTGCCGCGGAGTTCACTGGCTGCTTTTTTTTTTCCTGGTGCGGGGTCATGGCTCGCTCCCCTTTACGCCGAGGTTGCCCCCAGACAGATGGCGACTCGCAATACGCAGCAATGATAGATTCCCCTCGGCGTGGAGCTTTGTCACAGGCCAGATTGTCAATTGCGAAAGCTCCCCGGTGGGGGTAGCTTGTCGGCATAAGGCAGAGCGAGAGAAAGGCCATCGTCCCAGAACAGACGGCAGGCACATATTGCCAGCTCGTTTTAGCAAGCGCGGACGCAACGGTGGATGCGGGTGGATGGGGCATTCAGGGTCTCATTGCCCATTCCAAGCCAGTTTGCGTGGCCACAGACACGGGATTTCATGTCCCCAGCAGGAAATCAAAACCGTGAACAATTCAGATCCGCGACGTAAAGGCGTGGCGTGTGTGGGGCCGAATATGGGTGGCGCTGCGTGATTGCGGCAGAGAGTTGACTGCTTGGTAAGAATTGGGGATAGACGTAAGTCAAACCACACCCTGACTTCTCAGCCCTGACAATCTGACTTCCTGTTCTAGTGAGGATGTACGGAAGTATGCACTAGTACGGAGTACGTGACGATTGCTGGGGCACGAGGCATGAGGCGCGGCTCCGGGGCTACCGCAGAATCGTCAAAATACATTGCCGTCCCAACTAGGTGCCCCGGGCACTAGAGTTAGTACAGTTGCGTTGGGGGGGGGAGGACGAGGACGAGGAGGAGGGGGTGGCATCCAACGGGGGGTGGTGGGAGGTCATCGGGGGCCAAGGGAAGCAACGGGAGCCGACGACTGAGGGATAGGTTGGTGTCCTTTTTGGGAAATGGCCCGGTCATCTTGGCTTTCATGGCTTGGTTGATGAAGAAAAAGGAGAGACATCCATACGGGAAGAGGAACTGAGGCGGCAATTACAGATTGCTTTTTCGCTGCCAATACGAGCCGAGCAGTAAAAAAGCTGCCTCTTCGGAATAGTTACATAACGCAATATGGAATCGGCACACGCACCTTGAATGGGAGGGTGGGTAGAGCCTAATCACACCCGAAAGGGCAACAGGGTGCCGGCAAGATGCCGACAAGGTGATGACAGGGACGGCGGCCAAACGCCAGAGCAACAGTGCAGTATGCAATGGCACTGGAGGAGGGAGGGGGGTGCCGAGCGCCAATGCGCTTGGCCAATCTAGGTTTCGTTGGCATCGCACTCGAACTGTGACGGTACCCAGATCGGATCCGGGGCACTGCAGCATTTGTCACGAAAAGGTGACTCCACCTGCGACAAGACATGGTTCCCCTTTGAGCGAGCAGGCGAGGCAACTGTGCGTGGCGAGCCGTAGTCTGTATCCGTTCAGACGAGGGCGTCATTCACTCGCTCCCTGTTCGTTCGTGAGGCTGGACACCTCTCTTCTCTGGGCCCCTGCTCGAAACCTGCCTGTTACCCCTCCGTGATCCGTGCCCACCTGGCCCGCTTATCCCCATCACTATTGGTCGTCGGCTGCGGGGAAGCTCACGGTCGCCGTGGTGCCGCATGTCTTTGTCCGCTCCGGCCCGGCTGTGTGATTCGCGGAGCCGTCCTGGTTCCATCCAATCCATCCACTCGAGCGCGGAGGGCGTGGAGTCGTGCAACATCCGAGACGCAGTGAACGAAGCCAGCAGGGTTTTTGGTGCCAACGCCAACCTCTATGGGTTTTTTTTATGGTGGGTGGAGAGCTTGAGGTTGTTTTACTGATACCAGTTGGAGACACACGTTGCCAGAACAGGAAAGAAAGTGAGAGAAGGGCCAAAAAAAGTGCCAGAGGGGGGATATGCACCCTGAAAATTCAACAAGACATACATACATCATCTGTGTGTGAAAGGCCCGGGTATCAAGGGTAAAATGAGGGAGGGGTAATTTTTTGATATGCTGTCTGGCCGTGTTTCTGTGCCGCTCTGTCGAGAGGCGTCGAATGGGAACCGAGTTTGGATGCGCCCTCGCACAACGCTCCATGCCTACCGCGGTACTTTTTCCACGAGACCTTGTTCCAGAGCCGAATCTGCTCATTCTGTGCCTCAGCCTGCATGGCGCGGTGATCCGCCGGTTCCCCCTTCATCCATCCCTCCCTCCATGCGGACCTGGTGGTTTCCATTGCTCCATGGCTCCATGGCTCCAGACCCCACGCCGCTGCGCCCACCTGCCCCATACACTGGCCATGTTTCTGCTGTGCTCCGTGCTAAGGCACGCACGTCCGTACTATGCTACGTAGGCTGTCAACGGGGATTCGGTACGTTGGGAGGCGAGGCGAGGCTGTTGCGGGGAATGTGGGTGCCACTCCCCCCTCCACACCACACGCCCCCCCCTCATCCCAATCTTCCATCTGCCCCCCAAAGTAAACCCCGCGTCGATTTTCGAGATTAAATACGACGGTCCCGTCGCCGAAAGGATAATCTTTTGTCTCTCCAGTTTCATACTCATCTCTCAACTCCTCTTTTCTATATAACAGCCTCGATTCCCCTCCTCTTGATACCCCATCCTCCTCTCTCCCACACTCACAACAACACAACAGCCACAATGACTTTGACCGTCGAGCTCAACACCCCCATCACTGGTGCCTACCAGCAGCCCATTGGCCTGTACGTCTTCGATGTCCGATATACACACGCAATTCCAGATTACTAACTCTTTGGCAGCTACATTGACGGCAAGTGGGTTGAGGGTGTCGACAAGAAGAAGTTTGAGGTTATCAACCCCTCCACCGAGGAGGTCATCACCTCCGTCTGCGAGGGTACCGAGAAGGATATCGACCTTGCCGTCGCCGCTGCCCGAAAGGCCTTCGAGGGTGTCTGGAAGACCACCACCCCCAACGAGCGAAGCAACCTGATGCTCAAGCTCGCCGACCTTGCTGAGAAGAACAAGGAGCTCCTCGCCGCTGTTGAGTCCCTCGACAACGGAAAGTCCATCACAAACGCCCGCGGCGATGTCGGTGCCGTCATTGGCTGCATCCGATACTACGGAGGTTGGGCCGACAAGATCGAGGGTAAGACGATTGACATCGCTCCCGGCATGTTCCACTACACCCGCCCCGAGCCTGTAAGTTGAAGCTCCCCACACGTCTACCAGAACTGCCGGCGCTAACCCCCAATTTTCTAGATTGGTGTCTGCGGTCAGATCATCCCCTGGAACTTCCCTCTCCTCATGTTCGCCTGGAAGATCGGCCCTGCCCTGGCCACCGGTAACACTGTTGTCATGAAGACTGCTGAGCAGACTCCTCTCTCCGCCCTCGTTTTCACCCAGCTCTTCGAGCAGGCTGGTTTCCCCCCAGGTGTTTTCAACCTGGTCAACGGTTTCGGCAAGACTGCCGGTGCCGCCCTCTCCTCCCACATGGACGTTGACAAGATTGCCTTCACTGGCTCCACTGTCATTGGCCGACAGATCATGAAGGCCGCCGCCGCCTCCAACCTCAAGAAGGTCACCCTCGAGCTCGGTGGCAAGTCCCCCAACATCGTCTTCGAGGATGCCGACATCGAGGAGGCCATCAACTGGGTCAACTTTGGTATCTACTACAACCACGGCCAGTGCTGCTGCGCCGGTACCCGTATCTTCGTCCAGGAGAGCATCTACGAGAAGTTCCTCGCTGCCTTCAAGAAGCGTGCTGAGGAGAACAAGGTCGGCGACCCCTTCCTTGAGGAGACCTTCCAGGGTCCCCAGGTCTCTCAGCTCCAGTACGACCGTATCATGAGCTACATCCAGTCCGGTAAGGACGAGGGTGCCACCGTTGTCACCGGTGGTGAGCGCCTCGGCGACAAGGGTTACTTCATCAAGCCCACCATCTTCTCCGATGTCAAGCCCAACATGAAGATCATGCAGGAGGAGATCTTCGGACCCGTCTGCGCCATCTCCTCGTTCAAGGACGAGAAGGAGGTCATCGAGCTTGCTCACGACACCAACTACGGTCTTGCCGCCGCCGTCCACACCAAGAACATCAACCGAGCTCTCCGTGTCAGCAACACCCTCAAGGCCGGTACCGTCTGGGTCAACTGTAAGTTTATTCCTTGCCATTATCCCTCGCCTCATGATTCACATTCCACCACCGCAACTCATATATTGCACGATACTAACGATTGCAACAGGCTACAACCAGCTCCACCACCAGCTTCCCTTCGGTGGCTTCAAGGAGAGTGGTATTGGCCGAGAACTCGGCGAGGCTGCCCTCGCCAACTATACCCAGAACAAGTCCGTCGGCATCATGCTCTACGACGAGTAAGATACGCAATATGAATGAAATGGGAAACGGACGGAGCGGCGTTGTTACTGCATTACCAATTTGTACATGATTCCACATGAGTTTAGCAGGGCTTCAAATGATTAATGCCAAAAACTGTTAAATTACTTCAAATATGTTCGCCGTGAAGCTCAATCGTGATATTCGTGCTGCCATTTTTGGCAATCCACCAAGAACGCGGGACGGCCCCACTTCCGGCCCCACTAAAATACACCAACGGCAACCTTGCCCATGACAGCGACATGGCATTGCCATGACGTTGCTGCTGTCGCAATAATTGACAATATGTTGCCGCAGAAGCACGCAAACCGAGCAATTCTTCTTTTGCTTTCCTCGATTCACCCCCTTTATCTGCCGCCGCCCCCTGTGAGTGCTTGTGCTGCCTTGATTTCATCCCGCGCTATACGTCATGAATGCTCGCACCCCTGGCCGAGCTTTGGGCCTGATCTAACTACCGACGATGAAGCCACTGGGCCTCAACTTGTGTTTGTTCACATTTATAAACAAACGTGGAGAAGCCTGAGGCGTGGCATGGGGATTACAGGACTTCTACCTGAAAGAAATTGATTTGAGACGAAGTGGCAACCATAAGTTTTCTGAAGGGATGGGATCCCATGGTGGAAGCTCAAAAGACACAACACGTACTGGGCTTGAAACAGCAGGCAGATCATTACATTAGCGGGGGGCGGGGGGGGCTTTGAAAGGATGTCATCCCAGACGTTCGCCATGTAAATTTGGCCTTTGTGCAATGCAATGGCTAAACAACATGGCTTCGCCAACTGATTAGGCTCTTGCCAACCACCCTTCTCGATCTGGGTTGGACTTACTGGACGCTACATCTATTAGCCTCGATATGAGTTCGGAAAAATTGGTCTTCATTTAGAGCTACTTAGCTACATTGCTGTTTTAAATAAAGTGGTGCCCATTGAGACGGATAGCACCATCAACTTGCCCC
Organism: Calonectria multiphialidica; assembly: GCA_020623665.1. Classification (NCBI taxonomy): domain Eukaryota; kingdom Fungi; phylum Ascomycota; class Sordariomycetes; order Hypocreales; family Nectriaceae; genus Calonectria; species Calonectria multiphialidica. The sequence goes on from JAHVYC010000075.1 coordinate 232,724, forward strand.
TGATGCAACCTAGTCAGTGGTAATACTTCAACCGTGAGATTTGTTGAAGCGCACTGGATTTGGATGTATTAGCTAGAGCAAATAGGACATCACCTGATCCCTTAAAACTGGGCCCCCTAATGCGACGCGGGTGCTTCTTAGTGATAGGCCGAGCCCTCTGAGGGCTTGCAGCGTGGTTATGTAATCGGATATAATGAACCCAATGAATAAGAACTGCGCTTATTTTTGGATCTTTTGCCCTAACGGCAACTGGTATTTGTACATTGGAAGAAGGTCCTCTTCCTGCGCTGCGCCTGAGTGGTATTTGTTGGAGAGATTTGGCCAATGCGGCTTTGCTCTGTGAAGCTTGATAATATATTTGCAGCCTAAGAATTTTGACATTGTGTCAATTCGTTATACATGCTTAGCAGCCTCCACTAGCAAGGAAATCTTGCTTAGCACTCCTTTACTTCGAGGGGGTAACAAGATTGATTGACTTTTGCAACCGACAACTTGCGCATCAAACTCAGCCACTATAAAGACAGTGATGGAGCACTCCGATACTATGCAGAAATTAATCACCACGAGAGTGTTCAATCTGTCACTTTAGTATGGCGTTTCTATGTAGAACGCTTCTGATGTGGCCTATTCTTGAGAAATTTAATTCTTCTCGCCCGACTCTGGGTGTGTGATCAACTGTAACGCAAGTGAGATCTGGGCCTGGAGATTTGCACCTCGCGTTATATACGGGTGTCTGCCATGCTATCATCCCAATGACTGTGACTGCTAGATCGTTTGCCGCAGCGGTAGTGGGTCTATTGCAACAACGGCGTTTGGCATTGCTTCTGTTACATCTTGATTAATAAATAAAAAATTTAATATAGAATAAAATTTTCATATCTAAATGATTAATAATAAGCTACATTAGCCTTAACTGAATAATGTATTAAACTTTATGAAGAAAATTAATGAGCAAATTGGAAAAATGAAGAGATAGACAAAGACATCTTAAATACAACTAGGGACTACAATCAGGGGCCAGCCTCTGTGTTATGCTTACTTCCACAAATAGATAGACTAGAACGCTTGATTTTCTTACTATTTTTGTACTTGGAACTGTTAGTCTTGGCTTTGGATCACGGCTTCTCCTCAACTCCAAGGCAATAGTGATCTTAACTAGGGAAACGCATATGCACTTCACAACTAAAAGACCCCACCACAGCATGTGAAGAAATACTAATTAAACCATATCCTTGGGAGCATGGTAGCTAAAGTTTATGATTGAGTTGTCCAAGACGCATAAACTGCTGCAGACTGTGCATATCTTCAATATCGGGAGTTGATATGCCACATCATTCACATGTTTAAAGCGAGGGATATTTTGTAAGCGACATAATAAAATAACGTAGGAACCCTGATGGCTTAGCCGAGACACATTCCGTGCAATTTCACTGCAGAGCATTATTCATGACGATCGCCGACGACACGAACAATGACAACATTCTTGGCCGCGATCATTCTATTTATTTTCCTTCCATTTGCTCTGAGCTGGGAAGTGAGGCTCTATAGGGAAAGTGACTGCCGTTTTAACAAGCAAAATTCTGAACACGTATGTGCTGATGAGGACGATTGCACAAGACCGATGCTGACTAGCCGGCTGCAGTACCTTTTCGAAGGCAGAGGAGACATGGACTACTGCGTGAGCACCTCTGGCAAAGGACTCCAGGATGATATAAAATGCACGTATTACAGCGACAAAGACGGCAGCAAGACTCAGGGTTGCTATGACCAGTTTGAGACGTTCCTGTCATGGACTGAATCCGGGTGCAGCTTGCAAGCGTGGGGGGAATTTGACAAGACGCACGATGCGCCACTCCGCGAGAGGTGCCATAAGCCGACGAAGGGGTATTTTGAGGACTGGGCAAGGAACTGCTTCAACTCGATGGATGGCAAATATCGCCCCAGGCCATTGGCAGGCTTCCAGGTTCAGATCCCCCGGAGAGCGAGTAATAATTGAGAGATAATTGAGGGACATTTTTATTGGCTAGGACAGGCGCAGTCCCGGGATCCTGGTACAGCAGGCCTCGAGTGCGAAAATGACAATGAATTTACGACCGCGTTGAGCGGCACTAATCCACTTCCCGAGAACAAACTTTCTCCCTTCTTATTGTTCTTTTTTGGTCTCACATCGCTACGTCTTGCACTAGCTCCTCGGAACTATACGTGACGTGACCGGACAGGCCCAGGGCTTGAGACCTCCCCCCGAAGCCGAGGCGGCGCGCACAGATTCCCGCTAGCAGACGGGAATCACAAGCTTGGACCGGCGGGCCAGCCGGAGCCGGTGATACCAGAATTTCCGACGAGGGAGGCCCAAGTTGGTCCCAACCATTTCGTCCCCAAAGTTGTGAGCCGGGCAGGATCAGGGCAGTTGCGCATCCTGCCCCCTCCCTCCCTCCCCTTTTATGACAACTCGCTACGCATCCATCAGGAGAGGATGCCCTGCAACGGGCGGGTGCGGGACGGAGCAGCGACGGGGCCCGGGCGTCCGCGCAGTGGATAAAATAGAAGAGGAAACAAGCTCTCGACGTTGGACAACAGAAGTGATCGGCCTGCGGGCCAGCTCACCTGGGTGGCCAGGTAGCCAGGTAGCAGCGAAGCGATACGCAGATGATCAGGCGTAGTGACATGTGTCAAGAGGCTAATGTAGGTACCGCACACAGCAGATTGGAGTGCACATGTACGTTTTCATCCCGGTCTCGGGGTGGCTGGTTGGCGGTCACTTTTTCTCCGTTGCTGCTTGCAGCGCCCTCTGCCACTCTGTCCTTCACTGTCGCCCTGCCTCCCTATCACTGGGACTCGGGGGGGCTTCCATGTGCGAACGCCCCTAAGCCCCCCACCCCGTCAAAGACTGACCGGTCCCGCGGCTTGGGGGGTACGTACCTGGTTGGTCGGCTGCACTACATCACAAGGGTCTAGCATACTTGTCCAGGTGGTCACTTCACAACATTTTGGAATCGCTCATCCGTCGTCCCACGCACAACATTCATCCGCGCCGGACCGTCAAAATAGATCAATCCCCAGTGCCCCCCTTTCGCCCCGTTCTCTCCCACTTCACCCTGCCACCCGCTGCTTCTGCCAGCCTTTCCCGCCTCATGCTTCCCCCAAGTTGCTGAAGCTTTCCCTCTAGCTCCTCCACCGCTTCGCTTCGTTGCCCCCCCGTCTCCCACCATCTGATACTCCGCCAACGCAATCATGAACGGCCACTTTTCTGCCGTCGGCCAACAGCCGGGCGCCGGCAGCTACGAACATGGCGTTCAAGTAATTGACGAAGAAAAGGAGTTCAAGTATGTTTATACATCCTCATCTCATCTCACCGTCCCGCCCGCTTCTCGCCTCGCTTGGTGCCGGGCCCATGATATCATCCGCCGTCAACAACCACCAACATGACAACTTTACCACTTGCTAACCTCCGATTCCACCATATAGCACCAACATCAATGAATATCTCCAGCTCACCAATGTCGCCGATTCCGGCTTCGACTACCACCTTATTTCCGTCTTCGGTTCCCAGTCCACCGGCAAATCCACCCTCCTCAACAACCTCTTTGGAACCGAATTCTCCGTCATGTCCGAGACGGAGCGCCGCCAGACCACCAAGGGTATCTGGATGTCCAAGAACAAGCGCGAGGAGAGCGCCGGCACCAAGATGTCCAACAACATCCTCGTCATGGATGTCGAGGGTACCGATGGTCGTGAACGTGGCGAGGACCAGGACTTTGAGCGCAAGAGCGCCCTGTTTGCGCTTGCCACCAGCGAGGTGCTAATTGTCAACATCTGGGAGCACCAGGTTGGTCTGTACCAGGGCGCCAACATGGGATTGCTCAAGACCGTCTTCGAGGTCAACCTGCAGCTTTTCCTCAAGGACAAGCAGTGCGTCTCCGCCCCTTGCCATTGACCCTTGCCACCTGCATGGTGCTTACATGTCCTCTTCTAGGTCCACGCCAAGATCCCTCCTATTCTTCGTCATTCGCGATCATCTCGGAACCACACCCCTCGCCAACCTCCGCACTACCCTTACCCAGGATCTCACCAAGATCTGGTCCTCCATCTCGAAGCCCCAGGGCCTGGAACAATCGCGCATCGAGGACTACTTTGACTTTGGGTTCGCAGCCCTCCCCCACAAGATTCTGCAGGGCGACAAGTTCGTCGAAGAAGTCGGCAAGTTGGGATCGAGGTTCACCGCGGGCAACCGCAATGGCAAGGGCGACCAGGAGCTCGAAGGTGGGGTGTTCCTCCCGGAGTACCACCGAAGGATCCCCGCGGACGGCTTCTCAGTTTACGCCGAAGGCATCTGGGACCAGATTGTCAATAACAAGGACCTTGATCTCCCCACTCAACAGGAGCTTTTGGCCCAATTCCGCTGCGATGAAATCTCTCGGGAAGTATTGGTCAACTTCGACATCGTAATCACCCCCCTGGAGGATAAGCAAGCCGAAGCCGTCAGGTTGGGAACACCAACTGTGCTGATTGATCTGGGTATTGCTGGAAAGGAGGCCCGTGAAAAGTGCATCAAGGCCTTTGAAACTCAAGCGAGTCGGTACCACAAGGGTGTCTATGGCCGCAAACGCCAAGAATTGGAAGCCAAGGTTGACAGCCGCCTCAAGGCTCTGTACCAGGGACAGCTTGCCGCTGCACACAAAGCCGGCGTTGCCGCCTTCAGCGAAGCCGTCTCAAACAAGGTCAAGGCTGGACAGAAGGCCGGCGGCGGCTATGAGTTTGCCGAGATTGTTAGCAATGAGAAGCGCAAGACACTAGACATCTTCAAGGTGGAATCACAGAGCTTGCTCATTGAGGGTGTGTCATGGTCCAATTTTGAGTCCCAGTTTTCTCTGTTCGAGAAGGATCTTGACGAGGTCAGTGGCAAGTTGCGCAAGGAGGAGATGCGCCGCCTGGCAACGCGTGTCGAGCGATGGGTTAAGTCACGACTTGGTGACGCTGTTGGCTTGGAGTTCAACAAGCTTGGCTCTGGCCGTGGAGGCTCAGGAGCCCCCGAGACTGGAGAGAAGCCCGTCAACGAGAAAGACCTCTGGGATAGAATCTGGAATGTTTTCACCAGCATTGTCAAAGAGGCCGAGGTCCGCTTCGTGGAGCGTGCCAAGAGCTTTGATGCCAGCGATGATGAGGTCACTGTGGGTACCTGGCGACTTCGTCGAAAGAGCTGGAGCGCTTTGCGCGAGAAGATTGAAGAGGAGGTGATGGAAGGCAATATCCTCATGAAGCTCCGAGAGAACTTTGAAGACAAATTCCGCTATGACGAGGCAGGCGTGCCGCGCATTTGGACCCCGACTGATGATATTGAAGGCATCTACACAAAAGCCAGGGAATCCACGCTCACGCTCATTCCCATTCTTTCGAGGTTCCGTCTTTCTGAGACGGATACGCCTCCTGACCTGCTCGGCTTCATTGGCCACCAGCCTACCGGCGTGGAGGCTGGCGATGAAGAGGACCTCGCCCCGATTGGAGGTATCGACGAGGAGGATGGCAAGAGCCTGGAAGAGGAAATGACGGTCCTCGCCGAGGGCAAGCGACAGGATCTTGTTGTGCGATTCAAGAAGACTGCCGATGGAGTTTATGTCGAGGCCAAGCGAAGCGCCATTGGTGGGGTTGCCCAGATTCCGTGGTATTTCTACGCATTGCTTCTGGCTCTGGGCTGGAACGAGATTTTTATGGGTAAGTCGAGGTCTCAGACGTATAATATTGGGGCTGTTCGCTAACGATGGTCGTTTTTAGTGTTGCGCAACCCCTTCCTCTTCATCTTGATTCTCATGATGGGAGGTGGCACCTACATCGCATACACGCTCAACCTCCTTGGCCCTATGGTTCAGATGACCAACGCTGCGATGAACCAGGGCGTGGATATTGCCAAGCAGCAGCTGCGTGAGTTCATTGCCAACTCAGACACGGCACGCCAGGCGCTGTCGATGCCTGCTCGCGACAGTGACATCAGCATGGACACGCTGGACAGTCGGGGGAAGAAGAAGACCAACTCCACAGAGACTGACGACATTGATGACATCTGATGGTGATGCCTTGGTATATATATGTGTATTTTTGAGACCTTGTAGTGTATGGCTGTAGCGAAAACAAGCAGGATATAATGTCTACTGAAACCAAACATGATAATACATCCGATGCGCCGTGCATATGAACCCTTCCCTGATAGACCCCTCGCCCGTATCGTTGTGCTATTATAAAGAAAATATGACACTTAGAATGCTTCCAACCCTGCTGACGTACCATACCAGCCCCCTAGTTCGGAGGAATCTTTGTCTACTTCTCCGGCAGAAAAGAAATCCGTCAGTCTGGCTGTTTCTCCATCGTCATCAGCCGGCCACTCCACCTTGACGCCATTGCTCTTGGCCTCCAGCATATCCTTTGCTGTGCCCCAACTGAACCGGCACTCAGGGCCCCAGCCGAACACAGGGTGCATGTTGCCCTTCAGCCACCCGACGCAGCGGCCGTCGGATGGATACCCAGAGCCCCAGGCCATTCCCTCGCTGGTGTCGACGCCCTCGCCCGCACGCGCCTCGTACAACACCTCGAGAGCAGCATCACGAGTCACCTTGGCGCAAACGGAGGCGGCACTGACACAGGGGTACAGACTATCGGCCTTCTTGGCGACGGTGATTTTCGTTGTGGGGAAGATGCGCTGCAGCTTGGCCTGGTAGGCGGCGGGCTGGCCGATGGTGTCGACGTAGATCTCCTGGATATTGACGCCCCTGGCAAACACGCCCTTGATCAGGTCGACGGTGGCGTCCATGGCCTGGGCGTTGAGGTTGTACACGGCGGGACGGTACATGTTGGCGGAAATGTCCCTTGCGGAGAGGGACGACGTGGCCCAGCCACACGAGGCGTGCAGGTCTGAGCCGTCGGTGCAGAGGGTGCGCATCAGATCGGAGCGGACGGCGGGGGTGAGGACCTTGGAGTCGTCAAAGTGGTGCTCCTCGCGGAGGAGGGGGTCGGAGAGCGGCAATGGCAGGAAGAAGACGCCGTAGACCATGGGGCCCAGGACGGGGCCACGGCCGGCCTCATCGACACCGAGGCAGCATGCTGGCGCCGAGGAGGGATCGGAGGGGTCGGTGGGCTGGAGCGAGGCCGGGATGGGAGAGAAGTGGGTGAATGTGGCGCCTGAGAGGAGATCAGAGCGATGAATTGAGGGGGGGATGAAGGTTGCGGCAGGAGGCTGAGCGGCGACCATGGTGAAGGTGGTGATGGTGATGGTAGTGAGAGAACGACGGTGGTGTAACGTAATGACGAGGATGAATAGTAAACGATTAGTAGCCACAAAGGGAAGCCCCAAAAAATGTGGAAAAGCCAATTATCTGCTTGCTTTCCGTAGCAGTTGTTTTTTTCGACTAATGACTGTTGTTGTTTATTGTGATGCTGGTGGGCATTAATCATTAAATTATAGAAATGCGATACGGACGTGGGAAAATTATATGGATGGGGGACCCCTCGACGCGTCTCCTGGAGCAGGGACGCGTTGAGCTCAATTGGCACCTTGGCGCTGGAGGAAACATCGGCAGTGAGAGGGGCTCTGTTTAGTTGCTTAGTGCATTTACTTAGACGCATCCAGTGCTGGCGCAAACATGACCCAGGCGGTAAACACCCCTGCACATCCTATGAGAACCCCCAAACGAGGTAAATTGTGGGCCTGCGAGGGTCTTCAACGAGCTTCCAGCACACCCGGTCGCAGCTTCTCCAAGCACGAACCGCGTCTACATCTGGGTCCCATCGCGTCTTATTTTCCATTGTCGCATCCCAACCTGCAACCTCGCGCAACACCAGCGAAACACCGATTTTCTTTGTTTATGTGCCCCCCTCCTGCCTTCACTTCGGCCGTGTATAGCCCAACAGGAATATACCTTCAATAAGCCATGGCGCCTCGAGGAGGTCGGCGTGCAACCGTCGATGAGGATGGGCCCCAGGCCTTTCACGAGCTCGGCGTTCGCGGTCGGTACGTCGGTCAACAACACCCCAGAGGGCACCTCGCGGATGCGCCTGAGCCTCACGGGTATCTAACCAAGCATTAATAGAAAAACCGGTCTGGTCCTGCGCGACACTGGCGAACGCGACGAGTTCGGCATGCAGCCACTGGACGACCTTCTTTCGTCCCCCGAACCAGGTGCCACCAACGGTAGAGACCCGAGCACCGATGACAACGACTCCGGAAGCGATGCCATGGATCTCGAGACGAGTGCGGAGCTTCTCTGACCCCAATTTGAGCCCCCGGGAAAACCTAACATGACTGCAGGTATTGGACCTGGCCCGAGGACGGTGCTTAAGGAGCGTCAGAGCCTCCAGATGCCCATTCCCCGAAGTAGGTCGCCCATCAAAACCACATTGAACTCGCCCGCCCGCAGAAATCCACACCTCGAACGTGTCTCGTCTCCCACACGCGGTTCGACAACGGAAGATGTTGAACCCACGGTAACACGGAAACTAGACTTTGGTAACTCACAGGCACGAGGTAAAGGTAAGGGCAAGGCCAACGGTGTCGCCAGGTCCCGCCGTGTGGAAGAAGAGGATGAGGATGAGGACGAAGGGGCAGATGAAACCCAGGACACCGTGGTGCACCACGCCGAGCCCGACGACGAGGATCTCCTGAACGAATCACTGCAACTGCTTCAAGATATGGGAGGAGACACACCGGAGCCGGAACTGGAGCCCGAAGCACCTCAATTCGATGAGGAGGAAGAAGAGGAGGAGGAACCGCCTGTTATTCAGAAGGTCGTTGCGAAGAAAGGTGGACGTGGACGACCGCCCAAAGCCGCACCAAAGCCGACTGCAGAAGAACCCCCAGAAGAGCCTTCAACAATCGAGAAATCTGCTCCCGCTAAAGGACCCGGACGGAGGGGGCGACCAGCTAAGAAGGACGCCAAGCAGAAAGCCCCTGAGCCCGAGCCAGAGTCTGAGCCTGAACCTGAGCCGGCCAAGCCATTAAATAAGCGAACATCTGAGGATATATCACTTGCTGGATACTCAATGGGGAGCGAAGAAGAAGACAACAACGAGCCAGAAGAGCCTGCACCAAAATCCAAGAAGCAAAAGACGACACAGAAGAAATCTCCCAAAGCAGCCCCTGCTAAGCCGTCCACCTCCAAAGCTGCCGCAAAGGCTCCCGCAAAGGCAACTGCAAAAACACCTGCAAGAGCCCCCGCAAAAGCTGCTGCCAAAGCTACCACTCCGAAAGCTGAACCAAAACCTCGAGGCAGGCCTGGTCGAAAACCCAAGGCCAGCGCTGCAGAGGGTGATGGTGAAGTTGGGGACACATCCTTGGCTGCCGTCCAGCGAGGTCCACCCATGCCCAAGGCCCGTGGTCTTATGTCTATGCGCCGAGATGAAGATGTGATGAAGACAACGAGGTCGGGCAGACAATCCTACAGGCCATTGGACTGGTGGAGAGGCGAAGAGGTGGTCCGCGAGGACGAGGAGATGCAAGACATGTTTGGCAAGGATCGTTTTAACCTCCCCTCAATCAAGGAAGTGAAACGAGTGCCCCAGGAACTTCCCCCTTCAAAGAGGGGACCTCGATCTAAAGGCCGTCCCAAGGGCACAGCGCAACGAGCTCAGCCCGTGCAAGAAGAATTGGAGGACTGGGAAATTGAGCCCGGCACCATATCAGGAGAGGTCATGGTGTGGGAGCCAGAGTATGAGCATCAACCGCCCGCTCACGACGAGCCTCACGACTTCACGGAAGAGCGTGTGGCCGTCTCTGCTGAAGGTATCAACACGCGCGACACGCGTGATGCGACATTTCGTTTTGCGAAGACGCTCACCACGCCCTTTATGGGTGCCGGTGTCGTCGACCTACCCCCGGGTGCCGAGAAAAGACCAAAGAACTCGCGTAAGATGCACATGGTTTTCTTCGTGCATTACGGAAAGGTGCACGTCACCGTCAACGACACTCAGTTCCGCATCACTGCTGGAGGCATGTGGTTTGTGCCTAGAGGTTTGTCTATCCCCGATCCTGAGGCTTGGAATAATTGGCCGACTAACCGTCCTCGCAGGCAACTATTACAGCATCACCAACGACTACGATAACCCTTGCCGCATATTCTTCTCCCAGGCATGCGAAATCTCACCAGATCAAGGCTTTGATCCTGACATGTCACAAAACTCTACCATGGCGCTTGGCTGATAGATTGAATATCCTGGGACAAAATTGGTCAGGGTAGTCTATTAACCCCCTTCACATGCTGGACAGGTGACCGACACACTTCGTGTACATATTCCATCCAACTCTTCATTAATTCATTCACGTAGCGGGCGATACTGGATGGAGGGAGTTGATTGTGTTGTTTTGATTTTTATTACCAATTCATTGATGGGGAGTTTCTGGGCTGGCATTCATTCACAAGCCAACTTTTTCAAGATTGCAAAAAGGGACGGCCCGACATCTGACTGAACATTGGCTCGTTTGGCAGAGTCAGCTTATGATTTACGTTACGTTACGTGTGGGGGAGATTGCGTTTTTTCTGCTTGTTGTATACCATGGGGAAAAAAGAGTTGATAATGATTAAATCACTTAAAGTTGCGCTGGTTTCTCTAATATTTGTGGGCTTCGAACTATGCTAGTGGCTTAAAACAAGGTACATACAATTGAGCAGGGTTTCTATTGATCTCCCTAAGACATAAAACTATTCCCACGAACAGCATCAAGCTATATTCCTTATATAATAGGGCTTACTGCCTAGGCCTAACGCATGATTGGGCCCGGCCTACCTTCCCAAGGACGCCAGGAATATATATGTGTATGGGCTGATATATGCATCTTTTTAATACTGCTCGTTCAAAATCTTCTTCAGTTCGCTCATTTCCTTGTCCCATTGGGCAATCTTGGTTTGGCTAGTCTCCAGTTTCTTGAGGAGGAATGTAATTCGGCCAGCCGTCTCGCCCGTCTGGCGGGGCAGAGAGCCCAGAAGGGACAGCTCGTTTTCTACCTTGTCAATCGAACGGACCTCGGTCTTTGTCATTTCTGTAAAGATGTCGAGATCCATCTTGGCTTGCAAAACACGGTCGCGCAGCAACACTGCAAATGCAGCCTGGTGCAGGGGCTTGCCGGCAGTGATCGTGTGGGGACGGCCTTGATAGGCCGTGACATTAATCAATTCGGCGTTTGCAAGGCTATCAAGTGCTGTGTCGGGATCGACTGCAGATGAGATGAACTGTGGCGACAGCACAATCTGGTTGTAGCGCAGGTTGGGGTTCTGCGCCAGTGATTTGATAATATACCAGGCTTGCTGGGAAGTGTACTTCTTGCTTTCCGAATCGGAAGGCTTTCCGAGGAGGAATGCTCGAACTATGTCGGTAGCAGTCTCGTCAACGATGTCATTGACAGCCTCCTTCGGTGTTTGGCCGGTTCGAAGTCGACGGGCGAGAAACTCGAGGTCAGTGAGCCGACCACCAAGCGTGGAGATGCACTCGTCCAATTCCGCCAGGTCGGGACGTCGCACCACTCGCTTTTCGGTGTCGTCCCCGTCTGATTTGTTCGCCTCGTCCGCCAGCTGGTCCCTGAGGCGACTGAGCACGAATTTCTTGGCAACATGAGGGGCAAGGTCACCCAGAGATACTGTGCGGAAAAGGCGATCTGGCAGGGCCTTGGAGAGGGGCTTTGTGTAAGCCGAGTCTGTGGTCAGGAAGATGACATGAGCGATATTGTTCTGAACAACAGATGCTGCCCACTCGGCAATCTTTTCGTATACCAGCACATTTTCTTCGTTCTTGTGCAGGAAGTTGTCAATAACAATAACTGGTCTACGTTCGGGGTGGGCCTCAAGGTAAGAATCATCCGTAACATTTGCGTCGCTGTCCTTGCTGCTTCGATCAGACACAGCTGCCCGCTGCAAGGCAGATGATGTGGTGTGCAATATCTTGGTCAGCTGGGATTCAAGAGTCTCCGAGAAGCTGGCTTTGACGCCGGTCGTGCTCTGAACGGCGAGATCAACCATGCTGCTTATGCTGTTTGCCCATGAAAAGATGGGACGGTATCCAACTGCTGCAGCAAGCCTCTTGATAGTGGCGGCCTCCCCTCTAGCTTCAACAATCGGTCGACAGTCTAGTTTCAGGATATTTTTTCGTCCCTCTAGAGACTGGTTCATGACCATTTCGATCTTGCCCGATCCCTTAGGGCCTGTCACAACAATAAAGGTATCAGACGTTTCATCCAGCCATGAGTGAACCTGGTCAATGACTTCGCGCCGATGCTGCCAGACAGTGCCGAAATCATCTGCTTCCTTTTTCTTGGGCCCCAGAGAGAAGTTTCCGGATTGCTTCTTGAACCATTTGTATAGCTTGGAGTCTGTAATATCGAGGGAGCGTTGGATGTGGAGCTTGACAAAGAATTCGCGAATAGGGTCAAAAATAATGACAGAGAATCCAGCTAGCAGAGCTGCGAGAATGGGCAGGACAACACGAGGGTGATTGGTCAACCAATCCCAAATGCTGTGGGTTTTGGCGCGTGCTTCGTAGGACAATCGAAGCAAAGTTCCGTTCGCGCCACCGCCCAGGGCCTCTGGAACTACAATGCCATGCAAACAGTTCCGGGCCATGATTGCGTCCCTTAGTAGTGAGAACCCCAGGTGGGCGTATCGCGGAACAACCTTGGAATCCGTGGGTTGCGGGATGATGTCGGAAATCTTGCCGTACTTGCGGAAGAGGGTATATACCATTTCTTCAGAAAGCTCTTGGGGAGTAACTCCAGGGCTAGGGGGGACGAATTCGACCTTGATGAGGTTATTAGGGTAACGATGCAGATCTTCAAGCCATGGGGTTCCTTGGACGAGACGAGCTGATACACCACGCCAAAGACTAAACCATGGCTTGATTGGGTTTTCCTTCAATCTCTTAATGACAGATGCTAAAATTATATCAGCGATATGTTCCTGCAGGTACAAATACGAGGGTTGGTTGCAGGGACATACCCTCAATTTCAGCTGGGTCGATATTCTTGTCATGCTTGAATTTGACGTAGGCGCCGCCATCTTTCAGACGAGGCAGAATCTCAGTGACTTTTATGGGCAGATCCGCCGGTATGGCTGTTTTTACCAGACGGATCGGGTCCAGAACGCCCAAGGAAGAGCTCTCAAAGCGTTTCAGCAAGTCGGCAACATCGCGGTCTGTGTCCCAAGCTCGAAAGAGTATGCTATTGAGCTTGAGAGGGAAGATGTCTTGGCCGGTGTCAACAAATGAATTGCGATTGAGTGATCCATGGAAACTAACCGCCAAAGAACAAGATGGACTCGTTGGTGGACAGAGCAATGTGCCCGCTCTTGTCACCATCAGGCTCAGACGATGGCGGGGGAGCAGATGCGGACGATGACTCGTTCAGAGTTGCTGTACTCTCCCAGGCACGAGAATCGACTCCGAGTCGAGAAATGACCGGGAACCCATTGCGGCAGCGGGGAAGCAATGTTGCTGCTAGGCCAACGGCGAGAGAGGATGGGGTGGATGGTGAAGCTCTGGAAGATGGCAAAAGCGAACGCCGCGCTGCCAGGAGCGCCAGGCCTCGTCGAGAGATCATTACGAGCGAGGCACGGGCGTGCACATTCCAGGCGCTGGGGAGGCAGAAGAGAGAAAAAAGTTCGTCGGTTAGATTTGGAAGTTAGCTAGAGCTCAGGTAGCTACCTCGCCTGACATGAGATCATCCATCCAGTACCAACGAATAAGGTGCGGCCGTCTCGCCGGAATTGATGTACCCCCCTACCACATGCTAAATTCTGAGGGTGATGATCCAATATATACCTAATTAAAAATCACAAAAATAAAAAGGGAAATATAGCTATACAGTCATCCTTTTGTCTTATTTCATAGTTATATTCTTAATTCTTATATTGTCTTCGTCGTTGCTTATTATAAACGCATCATCCACAGTAAGTCGATACATGGTCTTGATCAGAACTTCTTATCCACTGTATTAAACTGGGCAATGGCCCCACCCGAGGGTCCTAAAACAGCCGGTAAAGACCACACACGAGTTTTGGTTGCAGTTGACAACTCATATTGGGTAGCAATGTTGGTTAAGCCTTTGGCAGACCCAAGGAGGCAGTTGAGACAGCCTCCATTTTTTGGGTGCCGATCAAGCTACTGCAGCTCAACCGCCCGCCCGCTCGCCCGCTCGCTTATAACCAGCCAGTCCACTATTCAAGTGCCAGACCCCGTCGGAAATGAGAAGGAAACTATGATCCAGGTCGATTGAGCTGCAATGAATAAAAATTATTTAAAAGTACGAGCCAAGATCTTCATCTGATCTTCGAACAGCTTCTCCGCATATCGGGTCCGTTTCTGTAAACGATTCGATTCGTAGGCATTCCCTGCCCGCTCTCCATCCATAATCCCAGCTCAAAGCTCATTACCCCACGGGAGCCCGGCAGACTTTTTTTCCGGGCACCACCCAGCGACCACCAATAGTTCTCGTTGCGCGCCGCTCCCATGAAGAAGGCAACGCTCGAATAGCCTCACGTTGTAATCAGGGCATTGCCACCTCTTTTGTTGAAGCACAACCAGCGCGCAATCCGGCGCTCAGCAGTGCGCCCATACGAAACCTCCAAGCCGAGCAATCAGCTTCCACTCTCCTTCTTTTGGAACGATCGCCCAAATAGGCTGTCTCCCAGCACCGATTCCCCATTAGCTAGCCAAGCACATACCGTCGAATTGTACAAAGCAGTCCCTTTCCAGCTTCACAATGGGTTGGCTATGGAATTCGTCATCGTCGTCCGAAAAGGCGGCCGCGCCGCAAGTTGACAAGGAATCCGCCCCTCCATCCGCCTCAGCGCCCTCCTCAACACCAACCTCAACCTCCTCGACGTCCAACCCATCTTCCGATCCCGAGATCGAAAAGTTCCTCGAACTCCTAAACTCAAAACCCGATCCCTCCGACTCAAAACCAACCTCTTCCCAATCGCAAAACTCCTCCGACCAGTCATCAATATCGTCATGGTTCGCCGTGGGCTCCGCCTCGCGCTCGACCAGCCAGCCTGTGGTCGAAGCCCCCGTCGGGAACGAGCTCTCCGAATCACTCCTCCCCACTGAGATGAGCTGTCGCCAGGCATTCGACCAGGCGTGGGCGTGCAACTCGATGGGCGGCCAGTGGAACGCCGTCTACCGCTACGGCGAGATGCGCTCCTGCAGCGAGCACTGGGACGACTTTTGGTTCTGCATGCGCACCAGGAGCCACGGGCCCGAGATGCGCGAGAAGCTTGTCCAGGCCCATTACCGCAACAAGGAGTACGCAAAGTACGGGTCCGGAAAGCCCAACAGCGAGGATATTTGGCAGAGTCGCGACAAAAAGGTGGAACCGGGGTCCGTCTTTACTGAACCCATTGAGTGATTCGGTGGAGGGGGGAATGTTTACTTGCGACGATTAGATGTGACTATTAGAGATGAACTGGCTACCTAGGGATTGGGCATCAGTGTTTTGTACAATAAGAGAAAAGCGAATCACCGCCAAGCGGGAGACCACACCTTGTTCAATTACCGCCATTAAACATGACTTGAAAATGAGAAAACGGACATTTTGACAGATTATATATTGCTTCACTCCACTATTTCTAATGCCTAAATAAAAATAAAGCTCGATCCATTATGTTATGTTATCCGGCACGTTTCCACCCCTGGCACAACCAGCAAGTGGCTGAACTTGCAAGCCGCTGAGAACGCTGCCCAAGCCCTCCAAGATAACCATTCAACAATCTTCTTTCTAATCCCCAGAGGCAAGATTCAGGTCAATCGGAAACTATGCAATTGGCACGTGCCTAAGAAATAGGGCTATCCATGTGCCCCGGGTGGTTTTTTACCAAAAAACTGCAGCGGGACAGATATGTCCAAAACACCTTAATCAGACGCACTCATTGTTGGAATCCAGACAGCCAGCATCTCTGGTAGACGTGCGTCAATGTTTTGAGATTGAGAGGACAAAGTGGCACCTCTCATCTACAGCCAATCAATTGAAGAATCAGGCGTTAAACTGAGTATGCGCCGGCTAAGACGCATCACAGCGTGACGTCCAAGCCAACCCTCAAGGCGATCAAAGTCGAGCGTCATGTCCCACTCATCAAGGACACAACGCCTCCTCGCCCATCAAACAGCATATACCAAATACATTCTGTACACAAAGACATATAGGATTTGGAGAATGTATTGATGAGCAACAGCTTTTTTACTGGCAACGTTCATGGCTAGGTACACAGGCAGGTTCAGGTGAAAAACCAAAATGTCAACGTAAGAATTGCAGTTGACTCATATGATTCCTATTAGGGCTTCTTAGGCAATAAATAAATAACATAAACATAAGAAATATTTATTTTATGTGATTTATTTATCATAATTTTATCTTCTTCTCACATCACTTCACAATGCAGGCAGGCACAAGCAATAATTTTTGGTTCATGAATTTTTATTGATCCATTGATTCATTAAAGTACAAACCCAGGTCAACCACCGAGCTTTTCCCTGTTCGTAACCGTGAAATGCGTAACAAAAAATAGAAAATCTAATCATCTCATCATCCCTTTGAGACCCCTAGCCTCTGCATCTGCACCAGATGCTTGACCAATCTAGAAGTCGAGACTGATGTTGGGGTATCAAAGAATTTAGTCGACCTCCTCAACGGTGGGGCCGTCGTCACCACCACGGGGAGGAGCGCCAGCACCGGCACCGGGGAAGCCACCGGGGGCACCACCGGCACCAGGCATGCCAGGGCCGCCCTCACCACCAGCTCCGTAGAACTTCATCATGATGGGGTTGGCAACGGCCTCGAGCTCCTTCTGGTGCTCCTCGTACTCCTCACGAGTGGCCTGCTGGCTGTCATCGAGCCAGGCAACGACCTTGTCGATCTCGGTCTTGAGAGTCTCCTTGTCGGCGGCGTCGATCTTCTCCTCGACCTTGGGGTCGCTGAGAGTGTTGCGGAGAGAGTAGGCGTAAGACTCAAGGCCGTTCTTGGCAGAGACACGGCGGCCCTCAGCCTCATCCTCCTCCTTGTACTTCTCGGCATCGGAAAGCATGCGCTCGATCTCCTCCTTGGACAGACGGCCCTTGTCGTTGGTGATGACAATCTTGTTGGACTTGCCAGTGCCCTTCTCAACGGCGGAGACGTTCATGATACCGTTGGCATCAACGTCGAAGGTGACCTCAATCTGGGGAACACCACGGGGGGCGGGGGGAATGCCAGTGAGCTCGAACTTTCCGAGCAGGTTGTTGTCCTTGGTGCGCTGACGCTCACCCTCGTAGACCTGGATAAGGACACCGGGCTGGTTGTCAGAGAAGGTGGAGAAGACCTCGGACTTCTTGGTGGGGATGGTGGTGTTGCGGGGAATGAGCTTGGTCATCATACCACCAGCAGTCTCGATACCGAGAGAGAGGGGAGCAACGTCGAGAAGGAGAATCTCGTTGGTGGACTTGGAGGAGGTGTCACCAGACAGGATAGCGGCCTGGACGGCAGCACCGTAGGCAACAGCCTCATCGGGGTTGATGGACTTGTTGGGCTCCTTGCCGTTGAAGTAGTCGGTAATGAGCTTCTGGACACGGGGGATACGGGTGGAACCACCGACGAGGACGATCTCGTGGACGAGGCTCTTGTCGATCTTGGCGTCAGACAGGACACGGTCGACGGGCTGGATGGTGGATCGGAAGAGATCCTGGCAGAGCTCCTCGAAACGAGCACGGGTGATGGAGGTGTAGAAGTCGATACCCTCGAACAGAGAGTCGATCTCGATGGAGGTCTGGGCGGAAGAGGAGAGGGTGCGCTTGGCACGCTCACAAGCAGTACGAAGACGACGAAGAGCACGAACGTTGCTGGACAGGTCCTTCTTGTGCTTTCGCTTGAACTCGTTGACGAAGTGGTTAACCAGACGGTTGTCGAAGTCCTCACCACCCAAGTGAGTGTCACCAGCAGTGGACTTGACCTCGAAGATACCCTCCTCGATGGTGAGGAGAGAGACATCGAAAGTACCACCACCAAGATCGAAGATCAGGACGTTGCGCTCACCCTCGACCTTCTTGTCAAGACCGTAGGCAATGGCAGCGGCGGTGGGCTCGTTGATGATTCGCAGAACGTTGAGGCCGGCAATGAGACCAGCATCCTTGGTAGCCTGACGCTGGCTGTCGTTGAAGTAGGCGGGGACGGTGACGACGGCGTTGTTGACGGTCTCACCAAGGTAAGCCTCGGCGGTCTCACGCATCTTGGTCAGGACCATGGAGGAGATCTCCTCGGGAGTGAAGTTCTTGGTCTCGCCCTTGAACTCGACCTCGATGACGGGCTTGCCAGCCTTGTCGATGATCTTGAAGGGGAAGTGCTTCATGTCGGCCTGGACCTCGGGGTCGCTGAACTTGCGGCCGATCAATCGCTTGGCGTCGAAGACGGTGTTCTGGGGGTTCATGGCGACCTGGTTCTTGGCGGCATCACCGATAAGACGCTCGGTGTCGGTGAAACCGACGAAAGAGGGGGTGGTTCGGTTACCCTGGTCGTTGGCGATGATATCACATCTGGGGAAGAAAGTTAGCGGCTGTTCAGACTCATCAAGAGGGAAACCCCAGAAGGGTTTTTTAGAGGACAAATAACTTACCGATCCTCGCGGAAGATACCCACGCAGGAGTACGTGGTACCCAAATCGATACCGACGGCGGGACCCATTTTGTGTATGTGAGAGAAAATGCGATGAGGAAACGGGGGGGAAAGGAGAAAAAGAAAAAAGGTGCTTCAAAAAGTGTGAGGAAGGTTTGAAGACTTCGCTTTTGGGGGTATTTGTATGTGTGATGTTTTGGAGAGAGAAGAATTGCAGTTCTGTGGTTGGGAAAGCATCTAAATAAAGGCGGGTGCCAAGGTTCGATGCGGTTCTGCGCTGTTCCAAGGAACCCACACCAGCTCTGTGTGCAGGGGCCCGGGAACCCTCTAGCAGGGTAACGAAGCAGCTGCGAGCACCTGGAAGAGGCTGTGGGCCGCTCGAAGGCCCTAGCAACCCGAGAAAATAGACGCCTTGCCGTTTGCTCGTCTGCAGGGGCGGTTTTGGGCCCCTTGTCGCCGTTTGTTCGACCTTCTTCTCTATTCTGCGTGTTGCTGCCGCCGCGATTCCAGCACTCAACTCCTCGTTGATGTCATCCCAGAAAAATTCCATCGCGGGGCACCCGGCGGGGTTATGGTGGCCAGGGCAATCCTGGAGCAGAGCCCAGAAGTGCCTGGTACCTTGGCGCTCGGGCACGCAGCCTGTTGCGTCCTGCGGTAGAAAAGAGCACACGGAAACTGCCCAAGATGTCAAAGCAAATAAAATAAATAAATCTAATATGAATAAATCTAAAATAAATATATGATAAGATCAGGATTAGATTTTATTTAGGCCTGGTCAATCATACATTCTCATACTCATAATCTGACTGCCTGTGCCATCCCTTTTTTTTTTCTTTCTCCCTTCTCTGGCCGCTTGGGTGCCCATTCATCCACATGTGGACGAAGGCCTCAACCAGGCTGAACGAGGCCAGCGCCAGTGTCGAGCTTGTACCTGGTACTTGCCCCACCACATCCAACTTGCCTTTTAGAGGGGGGCCAGCAGCCTAGCTAGCTCGTTTGTCTCCCCCTCTTGGATTGGTGTCCCTCCCTCCCCCTCCATGACTTTCTTACAGCCAAGCTGCCCCTCACCCAAAAAAAAAAAAAAATTCCCATTCATCGAGATTTGGGGCGTTATAGTTTCTAGCGTCACAACGAACCAGATGTGCCAAAAGAGCGAATGCAATCAATCAATTCTATGCAGGGAAGACACACGTACTACTGTATGCGCTTTGTATGCGCTTTGTGCCTCCTGCTGACCCCCCGTGCAAGTGCACGTCTAGGCTGCGTTTGCCTCGTTGGTCCCCCAGGCAAGGCCCCCAAGGTAGGCAGGCAGGTAAGGCAAGGTACTGTAATTGCAACAAAAGTGTAGACGCCATCATGCATTTCGTCCATCAGGGATGCCTTCTGCTGTACCATGCGGCACTGCCCCTGGCGCTCTCGTGCTCGAGATGCCTTGACCTCCCATGCTCCGCCCCCCCCCTGATGAGGCAACCTTTACCCAGGCAGACAAAGAGACCGACCCAGGCCGCCCGCCCAGCTGTCAGAAAAGACTGCCCGTAAATTTTTCCAAATCGACAATTCGCGGGGCTTCCACTACCCTCTGTGGGCGGGTGGGTTCTCTTGGCGGGGTGCCCGCCCGCTGGGGGTCGGCGGTGGCGCGGCAACCTACCTGGAACATTCGGCGAGCTTTTTCGCTGCCCAATCACTGGCTGGGCAACCAACGACAGTGAATCGAGCAATCTCTCAGACGCCATGGTTCTCACATCATGGCCCCGTTTCTTCGAGATCCAAAAAAGCATTTCACCACTATTCCACCAGTTGCCGAGGCCCGTAATAACAATAATCTCTGAGTCTCCATCATATTCCGTATCACTTGCTTTGTCACACATTCGCCATCAACAAGGTGACGCTGCTGCTACACAGACGACGGCAGAGTCGCAATGTTTCAGCATTGGCAAATCTCTCCGTTGGCTGGGGTGAGCTGCGGCTGAGCTGCGACAGCCTTGGCCCCTCTTTCTGTGGCTTGACCGCTCTTAATTGCGTCTCATTACGCGGTTCAGTTGGATTATGGATGGCCCGACGGCATCCCAACAAGACACCGCTTCCTTCTCCAACCTTCTCTCCATTCCCTGAGGCTTCAATTTGACTCTGTAATTCTCCGTAGTTCCACGATTAGCTGGTGATGAGGAGGTATAGGGTGGGGTGGGTTTCGTGGGTGAGCATGATTAGGTACCATCACTGTTCCCCCCCCCCCCAATCCCCTCCGGATCCTAGACACCACTCCGTCCCTATGTACGTACAGTGCGGTGTGCTTCATCTTTGTCATGAAAGGCTTCTGGCGAGTTGGCCGCGTTGGGAAAGATGATGACGACCCACCATGATGGATCAATGATGCATCCCACCTCGAATTCCTGAATTCCTGCTTCCTTACAGGCCATCGGCCCGTTCCAGTTTCCATTTAGGCCCTCTGCTTGCAGCTACCAAAGCATAAGCGCCCACCCAAGATTCATGATCCACGCTCGCCCAATTGCCTGCTGCATGCCTCAGCTCCAACCACCACTGGGCAGCCATAGCGAAAGCGACATGTCAGAGGATCCAGAGACAGCTAGCCCATGGCTGAGACTTGCCTGCCTGCCAGCCCGCCATTGTCAAACACCAGACAAATTACACACGTCTCGGCCGTGTCAGGGTCCCCCCAATGGAGTCTCGCCTATTCGGCGAGTCGTGGGGGGATGCTGCTGCATCGTGTTCACCTCAAGCTTCCTCGCTGCCCAACGTAGTATTCCATGCGTCGCCCGTTGCATCGTCCGCTTACAGCCCGGAAAAGTCAACGACGTAACCATCGCACGACGCCGTGCGGCATGGGGCTACAATGCTACCCTGCTGCCAGGGTTGGGAGCACCTTGGGGTTCCGCTGAAGATCGATCGAAACCATAGTTGTGATTGGGAAACACGGAACCAAGGACAGGAGTGAAGCAGATGCCACCAAACATGCCGCGGCATGTCCGATTCATGTTCTACCACGTTCGTCGTGATTGCAATTGCCCAGAAATCAGAATGCTCGTCTCCATCCGTCATGTGTGAACCCAACATCAGCGGCAGGCTTCCAGAGCCTGATTGCGCCCGCCACGCAGACAGCAGCCAACGAAACCACCAACGCCTTGCGCCCTCTTCTTCAACCCCCTCAATAATGACTCAATGACTAGCCACGAAGCCCGCCAGATCCTCCTCCCGAATCAGCATCATCTGCTTGTCCGCCATCCTTGAGCTCGTCACCGTCGACCCGCCCAGCCAGCCGCTCCAGATCTTCTGCATCACGTTATCGCTGCTCAACAGCTTACTCCCCCGCACGTCCTCCTCGTCCCGGTCCTCCACCGTCAACAGCAGCCGATCCACCGCCGCAAACCCGTCCACGACGTGCCACAGACACCCAAATATCTGGTCGCTCTCCTGCTGCGGATAGCCCAGCTCCCCAAAAGCGCACGCCACATGCCGCACCCGCCGCGTGTCCTCGCGGCGCATGAAGTACACCATCGGCGAGTTGAACCCGTATGAGTCGTAGGCCTCCAGCTCCCCCCGGAGGTAGATGGTGTCCAGCGCAAAGTTGAACCACACCCGCGCCGGCCGCGACACGGGAGTGTCTGACAAGAGCTTCGAGATGCGCCAGCTGAATGACAACTCGTAGTGCTGCAGGGCCAGGTATCGCGATTCGCGGTTGATATGCAGTAGCACGGGGACGGCGTCCCCATGGGTCCTCGAGTCAAGCTCTTGGCGCCGCTGGGGGAGCCGCTCGTCACATTGGAGACAGCAGGCGATGATTGTCCGCGGCTGGATCAAGAGGGACCATATTTTAAAGCGCAATTCCGGCGGGAGCAGCGTGAACTGGGGAAATGCGGTGAGCGCGGGCACCGCCGTCCCGGGTCTCGAGGAGAGGCCGTCATCAAAGGTGCGGAATTCGAGCCAAAACCTGGGGTTGGGGCTCTGCTCCTCCTCGCTTTCACTCACACTCACACTCATGATTGGGGACGATTAAAAAAAATGGTTGGTCAATTATGCATCTGAGAGAAAAAAAATAATAACAGAGACGAAGTCGAGGAGCGCCATGTCTAACCGAGGGGGAAAGATAAAATAGGACGCGTATCCATGTTCATAGGCTGAGAGGGAAGCCGGCATTTCGTGGTCAGGCGATTATCGTCTTTGGTGAGCCAAAATTGTACCACATAAACTAGACGTCTCGGAACTATTTCCGTTCAGTTGGAGAACTGATATCCGCCACGGTAAGTCCGTCACAGGGAACTACAACTGTATACATGCAATGAAATGTCCAAAATGCGATACGTTGTTTGTGACAGTGTTCATCCTAGATTCGCCGATCTCGGCATTTAATCGGAGATGGCGTCGCGATAGGAAATATCCGTATAACAGTCAGGCCGGGTCCAAAGACCCGAGGAAATTCAGTCATTAGATGTATCTGTAAATTGAACAAAGCGAAGGCGGGTATCTAGTATAAAAATGCTGTATGCAGCCAATACAAGTCTATATCACGCTCATTAATCCTTCTCGTGGGTCATCTCTAAATATCTTAAACCTTAACCTCCATCACTGTCTTATTTTTGGTGGACGAGCGTCTCGGGTGCGCTGCTTTCCGACAACCCCCGGCCGTGAGAGTTTTGCAGAGCCACAGCTCCCTTCTCCTCTTCGTCTGGCTTTTGCCTCTGGCCCCTGAGAAGGCTGAGAACATAGCTTCCCTTGATGATCAGATCGGTCGGCTTTCCGTCTTCCCCAATGGGGCCCTGGTCAAACTGAACGTTTCCGATGCACAAGGCACATACGACCGCCTGAGAGAATGTCAGTGTCATGAAGTTGCTTCCCAGTAAATGCTGACGTACCATTGCCACAAGCGGCGTCACGGCGACGAATGCCCAGACAACTCCCATCTGCGAGCAAGTTAGTTGGTCATTCGTAATATTAAACTTTAAGGATTGCGCTTACCTTTGCGTCATGGACCGCCTTCTCCTTGGCGGCACCGGTTTGCTTCTGGATTTGAGAAAAGTCGTTGTCGTGCGAGTTGAGCCCAGATGTGTTGTTGAAGACGGTCGACATGATGGTTAACCCAATAGTGCCACCAAATGGGATGGCAACTGCCAACAGTCCAATGACAGACGCACGAATTCCTCGGAAAAGACCAATTCCGTGAAGAGGGGAGGCCATAAATCGCAGGCCACTGCCACATCCCACCAGAGCCATCATTGCATAGATGGTTGGAAGGTGTTCAACGTAGATGGCCCAGCCTAGCAGACCAAGACCAACTGCCTCAATAAGGGTTCCAAAAAAGATGGATGGCCATGTCATGCGGGGCCACTTGTTGCACATGAATGAGCAGAGGTAAACGCCCAGGCCAAGTCCAGGGAGGAAGTAGAGAAGCTGGATACCCGCCTTATCGGAGTCGTAGCCCTATATCCCTGTTAGACGCAAGTCTTAAGTAACTTGATATTATACTTACTCTGACGGCAATGAAGTAGATGTTGCAAAAGTAGAGAACCTATTCGGGTCAGCATGACTTTAAATGGCGTTGTCAGTGGATACATACAGCATACATGCCGATACCCGTGGCACATTCGCAGTAAAAAACTAGGCCAATGTCTTTGCAGGAAATCAAGGCCCAAGGAACCATAGCTCTCTGGTATGGCATCTTCTCCGCCAAAAAGTTTCCAGGTGCCAGGAGGTACTCCCAGTAGAAAAACGCAAGAGCAAAAATGCAGCCGATGACCAGGGGAGTGATGACGGCAGCAGACGACCATGAGTATGTCGCACCACCCCATGTGAGCGCCAGAATAATCAGCCCAAAGCCCACGACAAAGAGAAACTGGCCACCAAAGTCCACGGTCTTGAGTCTGGCAGCAAACTTTGTCCGGCGGCCAGTCTCGGGGGTCTCATCGAGTTCAGGGATAGGCTGGGGGCCCAGCAGCTCCTTTCGAAGGAAGAAGAAGATGATGATCAATGCCATAACCGCCACGGGAAGATTGATGGCAAAGCACCACCTCCAGTCCGCGCTGGTAAGATAACCTGGGATTTGTTAGATTATAGTTGAACCCAACACACCAGATGCCAAATAGCCGCTTACCTCCAATGACAGGACCGATGGCATATGAGATGCCTGCGACGAGGGAGAAGATGGCCCAGTTCTTGGCATTATCCTGTAGCGAGACCTTGTCCGCAAGAATGGTACGGATAACGACGTTCAGTCCCGCGGCAGCAAGACCCTGGAAGCCACGTCCGAGAAGGAGGACTGCGAATGCGCTGGTCGGAGCGGCCGTGCAGAGAGTGCTTCCGACGATCATGAAAAAAATGGCGGCAGTGAGGGCTGCATTTCGGCCAAAGACATCTGCCATCTGCGACCAAAACGGGATGAAGGCAGCCGAGGCCAGGTTAAAGGCGGAAACAACCCAGTTCAGTTGTGAAATCTGGCCAAAGTCACCGGCAATCCATGGCAAAGCACTAGCGATACTATACGGAGGTCCAGTTAGTAACTGTCAGTCTGAGTTTTGGGGAAACGTGTTGTACGCACATTGTTGAGTCCAGAGACTGCAAAGCAAATGGCCAGGCTAAGCAGAGAATGATTCTCCATCTATATGTAAGCTGGGCCTTTCTCTCTGCCTTGCACTCAAGACAAGGCGAGTCCGACGGCAGCTCTCGATGAATGCATGTTGCTTGCTCCACAGGTTTTGAAGATTCGGTCGATGAAACTGCTGGACTCTCTTCCGATGACTGTTTGGCGGACTGCCTATTCTTCCACCACTTGTTGACTTGCTTGTATGCAATGATGCACATTCTCGGTTAGCGTTGGGGCTTTCAAGAATAGGCGGATGGTTGTAATAGTTGGTATTAAAGTAAGAAAAAAAGTGCTGATGGTAAAGGTAAGATAGGTTAATGTCTAGAGATGATATTCAACTTGCGAGCTATAACATAAAATGCAGAGGGAGCAAACGACCTTATATCTCTAAGACAAAGACATGAAAATACGAAATACGGCAATCCCGACCGCCAACCCCAGACATTCCCATGCACTAGTGACGAAGGTGGTGCTCAGCCGCCCGTGGTCGAGTGAAATGACACCAACCCAATCCTATCGTGCGCGCCTCGAATGGATTTTCCCATTGCAGAGAAAAATCCATCGCGCCGGCCAATCAAAATATTTGGACCATTTTCGCTTTATTCGTATACCAGGGGAGAAATCCTCCAGACATTATTTCATCTGCGACGGAACGATGGCTGTGTTCCAGATGTGGAGCTCGAATTGATGTCCCGGAACGGCAAGGTGGGCCTGACATCTCGAATGGTTGTCCCAGAACGGACTAGCGCACTGATGGAACCTCGAATGGAATCCTCAACCTGGTGTAGGGCTGAAGCCACTCTGGTGATTGACAGAATAAGCCTCCACACCAGAGACATGGGTCCTGTATGAGTTCATCTCATCTCATGATGGCTTTGTGTCCGCAAACAGGCGGCCTCTCGGCACAGACGTGGTCTTGCAGTCGTCGTCGTCATCACCCCTCCTTTGCCCTCAAGCAAGGAAATATAGACCATCAATAAAGAAGGCATATTCTTGTCTTGCTGGGCAGCATCACTTCGCTTGTGCGCGAATACCCATCGCTAGGTGTATTTCGAGGATTCTCGGGTCCTATTCACAGTCTGACTTGGTGTGATAGTAGATTCGAGGAGTGCGGCTGTCTATATCGGTTCATAGGATCTCCAGGAGTCGGCGTGTTATCTCAGTCAGGTTCGACAAGAGCATTGGAAGATGAGCATGCGATCTAGGAGAAATACGGAATTCAACGTGGATATATATGATTTCTGCGGCGCCTATGATAGACACGGATATGCTAACGCCGAGCGCCGATGAAAGAGGGCCCAGTCCTCCAGAGACAACGGAACAGTGCTGTCATGGTCGGGGGTTTGTCGCCGAAAGACCGGCCGACGGCGGAAATTTGGCTTCACTCCGGCTTTAGATCAGATTGGCTGTGTGTGATAGCATTGGTTGGGAGAAGGCCATGTGAGACTGACGTGTAAGATGCATTGGCCATGGTGACACCAGATCAAGGATGCCAATGACTGGGCGAGATAACAACTCAGCCTTTTGGCTAAAGACGACGGTGGATGACTGCGGTCGCAGGACGAGATAACAAACGGCGCAATTCAATACTCGAACGTAGTGAAAAAGGAAG